>JASCZW010011654.1:0-31262 GCA_034211315.2 Aedes japonicus
TACTCTGAATCTTTTTTGTAAAAAGTATATTCAATTACCTTTCATTTTCGGATTTGATCTAGGGGTGAGACAGCTCTACTCTGAGCTTTTTTAATGCACCGAGTAACTCGCGATTAACTCAATATAGCTAAAAATTTATTCAATCTTCATCGGTTCTTTTCGGTTTGACTTCCAATTTGTTATAACATTTTTTGGACATTCTGCTAATGGCAATCGAAGATGGGAGAACGGTGAGCCTCTATTCCACGACTATGAGGGTTCTAGAAATATTTAATGTATGATACGTGCTACGAATGGCTTTGCTGAAGTCCAATGATCAGGTTTAATAGATAGATTGGTAATTTGCTAAAAACGATTTTAAGACTATAATTTAGAAGAAAAATTAGTAATCTCCATTTAATTCCAACTACCTTTGCTTATCTTCGACAGATACGCGTATTTCGTCTACAATGTGCAGACTTCTTCAGTGTCTCGTACTAATAACTCGACTGAACGACGAGTACGAGACACTGAAGAAGTCTGCACATTGTAGACGAAATACGCGTATCTGTCGAAGATAAGCAAAGGTAGTTGGAATTAAATGGAGATTACTAATTTTTCTTCTAAATGTTAGACTCTGGCCCTTTTCAAATATCATTATATACAACAAAGGCAGTATCACTTTTTACATCAGTGTATTTCTCTTTCCCTTTTTGATTACACGTACACAAACACACTGATTCATGTTAACCACACAAACAGAAATAAAACCTCATTCCAAGTTCGTTCGTTATCCAAGCGACACGTTGTTTCTTTTCTTTCTCTGTACTGCGCGTATCACAACAGGTTATGGGCCTGCGTGCGGAGAGAAGAAAGTGACGCCATTTTCTCGAAAGTTTAATCGGAATTAGATCGTTTTTCGTCGCGGAAATTGCCGTCGCAGTGCGACAACATGGACGGATCACGTTTCAGTATCCAAAAATTGAACAACACCAACTATCCCAGTTGGCGTTTTAAAGTCGAGCTGCTGCTCATCCGCGAGGAGCTCTGGCGCTATGTAGAGCCAGGAGTCAAGCCGGATGCCGAAGAAGAAGCTGTGTGGGGCGCGGGGGACGCTAAAGCGAGAGCAACCATCGGGCTCCTGATTGACGATAATCAACATAGCCTGATTCGTGCTGTGAGAACCGCCAGAGAAACGTGGACCGCATTGAAAAACCACCATGAAAAAACGAGCCTAACCTCCAAAGTTTCCCTTCTGAAGCGCATTTGCGATAAACGCTACACGGAGGGGGAAAGTATGGAAGAACATTTGTTTGCAATGGAGGAGCTATTTTCGCGACTAGCCAATGCCGGGCAGGAGCTATAACAAAACCTCACGGTCGCAATGATCCTGCGGAGTCTCCCAAGCTCCTTCGACGCTTTGACAACTGCCCTTGAGAGTCGGGCCGAAGCTGACCTAACGCTGGAGCTGGTGAAACGCAAACTTTTGGACGAAGCTGCCAAACGACAAGGCCCTGAGTCGGACTCAGTGCTGTGGGTTAAGGGAGACAGCCGGAAGAACAAGAAGCAGATCACCTGTCATTTTTGCAAGCAGCCGGGGCATAAGCAAAGGTTTTGCCAGCGATTCCTCCGCGAGTCGGGAAAACGGAGCAATGCTCAACCGCCGGCTCCCAAGAAGAAAGAAGAAAGTGTATCGTTCGCATTCACGACGTGTGTTACCGGGAGTGACAATATGGACACATTTTGGATTGTTGACTCTGGCGCTACGAGCCACACAGTCGCGGACCGAAACTTTTTCGTTGAATTGCGCCCTAGTGATGTGAAATACGTTAAATTGGCGGACGGAAAAGTGGCTAAAGTGGAAGGCGAAGGTTGCGGGGAAATCGAGTGCTGTGACGAGAAAGGTGAACGAAGAAATATGATGTTAAGTTCGGCACTGTACACCCCAACCCTGACGATGAATTTGCTTTCGGTGTCGGCGCTCATACAAAAGCAGGCGACAGTGGTTTTCGACGCCAGCGGTTGCCACATCAAGCGAGGCGGTGTAACGGTTGCGGTGGCCAGCCTCAAGCAAGGATTGTACCAGCTGAAGCGCGCGGACGAGGTTGTCATGGCAGCGAAGAGCCAGCACAACAAAAATTGCAAACACGTCTGGCACAGGCGGTTCGGTCATCGGGAGCCGAATGCCTTCAAGCTGCTGGAGAAGCGCAATCTCGTGAACGGACTGGAAATCGCCGAGTGTGACGTCGACGAGCCATGCGAGTGCTGTATGAAAGGCAAGAGTACACGTATTCCATTTCCTAAAGAGTCCAAATCGAAAACTGTGGCCCCCTTGGATATCGTCCACACAGATGTCTGCGGCCCGGTAGAAGTTCCTTCGGTGAGTGGATACCGCTTCTTTATGACCGTAACGGACGATCGATCTCGTTATTGCATGGTGTACCTCTTGAAGGAGAAGTCGGAAGTAGCCGATAAGATGGAGGAGTACGTGGCCCACGTGAAAAACCACTTCGGCCGCAAGCCGAAAATCGTACGATCGGACCAAGGAGGGGAATACTCCAGCAAGCGACTGCGAAATTTCTACAGACGAGAAGGGATCAGCGCACAATTTACAGCGGGTTACAGCCCCCAGCAAAATGGGGTGGCGGAACGTCGTAACCGCTATCTCGTGGAGATGGTCAGATGTTTGCTTTTCGAAGCTGACCTCCCGCAGTGCTACTGGGCTGAGGCTTTGAACACAGCGGTGTACCTCCAAAATATTTCACCGTCGAAATCTGTTAGTGTTACCCCGTACGAGTTGTGGTTCAACGTCAAACCGGATGTGAGTCACCTACGAATTTTCGGTAGCAGCGCGTGGGTCCACATACCGAGAGAGAAACGCAAGAAGCTCAGCGAGACATCCCAAAACCTTACGTTTGTGGGATATTCGGCAGAACACAAGGCATACAGATTTCTTGATCGAGCAACGAGGAAAGTCACCGTGAGTCGTGACGCAAAGTTCGTAGAAGGGACGCCTGCAACCAGCGGTCCGGGAAACACGTCGAGCAACAAGGAGAGCGACATCGTCGAATTCGAGTTTCGGCTGAAGAAAACGTCGGATCCACCGATCGTCGAAGAAGAATGTGGCCGAGATACCGATACAGAGGAGTCGGAAGAGTCAGACGGCAGCTTTTACGGATTCAGTGACGAAGAGCCTGCGCAGGAAGAAGAAGAAGAAGAAGTCGAGCAGCCAGCGAGACGTTCCGAGCGTTTAACTAAAGGTGTGCCACCAGCAAGGTTCACTGATGTAACGGGTGTCATGACGCACAGCATCGATGAACCCAGAAACTACAACGAAGCGATGAGCAGCCCCGACAAGGTATCCTGGAAAGCGGCGATGGAGGACGAGATGGCCTCTCTCAACGAGCATCAAACGTGGAACCTAGTCCAACTCCCTCCAGGTAAAAAGGCAATCGGATGTAGATGGACCTTTAAGAAAAAGGAAAACGAAACCGGACAAACCGTACGGTACAAGGCGAGGCTCGTTGCGCAGGGATGCTCGCAGCAATATGGCAGTGATTTCGACGAGGTGTTTGCCCCCGTCGTTAGACAACCGACCTTGCGAACGATGTTGACTATTGCAAGCAGAGACGGTATGCTGGTCAAGCACCTAGATATTAAAACAGCATACCTGTATGCCGAGCTCAAGGAGGACATCTATATGAAGCAGCCACCGGGATTTTCTATGGACGATGGCCTGGTGTGCCGCCTAAAGCGCTCCATATATGGCCTCAAACAGTCGGCGCGTGTCTGGAATGGGAAGATAGACAGTGTGCTCCAGCAGATGCAGTTTCGTGCAGTCGACGCAGATTCCTGCCTATATGCGCGTGAAAGGAACGGAAAGTCATCGTATATCCTAATCTACGTCGATGATATCGTCGTGTTCTGCTATTCGGAGCGCGAGTTTTGGCAAATCTGCAACGGGTTGCAGAAACACTTCAAGCTGTCCAGTCTCGGGGAGCTGCAACAGTTCCTCGGTATCCATGTGAAGAAAGTTGGAGACCACTACACTCTCAGCCAGAAGAACTACATCGAGAAGCTCGTTACCAGGTTCGGGCACGAGGATGCGAAGGCTTCGAAGATTCCCATTGATCCGGCTTACGTGAAACAAAAGGAGGAGGAGGAGCTACCCAACAACTTCTCCTACTGTAGCCTAGTTGGCGGTTTGTTATACGTCGCGGTCAATACTCGTCCGGACATTTGCGTCAGCACGTCACTGCTGGGACGCAAAGTGACGAAGCCAACGAACCGTGATTGGACCGAAGCAAAACGGGTCCTAAGATATCTCAAAGGTACTAAGAATCTGCGGCTCCACCTAGGATCGGGAAACGGAGGCCTTGAATGCTTTGTCGATGCCGACTGGGCTAACGACGAAGGAGACAGGAAGTCAAACTCCGGCTTTCTAATCAAATACGGCGGCGGATTAGTGAACTGGGGCACGCGCAAGCAAACATGTGTCGCGCTGTCGTCTACAGAGGCGGAATTTGTCGCGCTGGCGGAAGGCTGCCAGGAACTTCTGTGGCACTTGAAGCTAGCGAAGAACATCAACGAAAAGCCACCTCTACCGATTTCTGTGTGGGAAGACAACCAGTCTTGTATTAAGCTGGTGGAGTCGGACCGCATAGGAAAACGCTCGAAACATATCGACACCAAACAGGCTTTCGCTAAGGATTTGCTGCAACGTGAAGTCATCAATCTGAAGTACATCCCAACATCGGAAATGGAAGCCGACATCATGACCAAACCGTTAGAGCGAATCAAGCTAGAGAAACATCGAGACGCAATCGGCGTCAGGGCGATTACTGATACCGCATTTGTTGAGGAGGAGTGTTAGACTCTGGCCCTTTTCAAATATCATTATATACAACAAAGGCAGTATCACTTTTTACATCAGTGTATTTCTCTTTCCCTTTTTGATTACACGTACACAAACACACTGATTCATGTTAACCACACAAACAGAAATAAAACCTCATTCCAAGTTCGTTCGTTATCCAAGCGACACGTTGTTTCTTTTCTTTCTCTGTACTGCGCGTATCACAACACTAAATTATAGTTACAAGTATTTTACTAAACAGCTCAAACCCTCTAGGATTTTAAGACGCTTGAAGGTTGGGTCGGAGTGCAACGGGCTAAGCTTGTTCATCGTCTGACCGTCGGGTGGAATGATGCTGCAATTTTTTTTTTTTTTTTATCTTTATTAAAGTGGCTTTCAGTCTCCTGGGCTGGTTCGCCACTTATGATGCTGCAATAGCAAATAAAAGGTCGAGCCGAAACTGGTGGGTTTATTCAAACTATGACTTTTTTGGAGACATGAAAATAATTCCTTCTTGAAAAAAGGCAAAGGCTTACCCTAACACTAGTGAATGCGATATCAAAATTTACGTGCATATCAGAAATGTAGTTTAAGCGAATATAGGTTATTTTCAATATCAGAGTTATATAGAGAAATACACAAACGAGAAGTGCACATAAATTGAGAGAAAACAAACTACAGTGCTCGCTTGCTGAGCAACGCGAGTTACACGAGGTACCGCAAAAGCAACTCTGAAATTGCTCGCGATAAGGAGCTGTCTTGCCCCTTGGATTTGATTTATGAAACACTTTTTCAAAAGTTATAGTCGATTTTTTCAACATTTTTCGAAAAGGATCAAACCTACCAATTAATATGAGAGAATATATATTTTCTATAGAAGCCCACATTTCCCCTACTTTCCCATTGTTCTGCATCATGTTGCATGTGATTCTTTGCGTATGGTAATCGACACGTGATGGTTATGATTTCCACTTCATTGGCACATACGAAAATATCCATACGAAATATTTGAAGCCGCAAATACGCTCTAATTGCGTCCAAATTTTGTCAACCGCTCAGTGTTGCTTGATCATGGGAGCTAATTTTTGCCTTTTATCTCGTGTTCGCAGGTTAGCTACTCATCTCACTCACCTCCGCCGATGAACTGCAGCAGCTCGAATTGTTTGCTCAAAATCTTAGCATGCCTTTGCCTAACGCGCCGTTTTCCACTCTTTCCGATGCTGGCGATGGTTGACTCAATGCTGTGCTCTATATATTTTTTTTTCTTTCAGCTTGGTTGAAAAGCGCGCAGCTACACGGTATTGGTTTTTATCAAAGTTTGTTTTAGAGCAAGAAACCATTACACCACTGTATTCGTCGAACTCGGGTTCTCTCCGTCTCGGTACAAGGCTGTGCATTATTGGTTCAATATTTGTCTTGGGTTACGTTGCGTATGGCATTGTAAGGGATCCGTTGAAGGTTTTTTTGAAAGTGACCAGTATAGGACAATTTTTGAAAGACGTAGACGAACTTCAATAAATTTAAAATTGTCTCAATTTAAACAAAACTTCCACCCCAACTAGTATTAAATTGGATACCGTCCCTAATTGAATGATTTTTAGAATCACGATAAGGTCAAGTAATTATTTATAAATACCATCTTCAACTGAACCGTTGAAAAGTAACCAGACTTTACGTTATCAGAAGCTGCATATTGACAAAGTGCACGGGTTCCGTTAAGTTTAACTTTCGATTATGATTCAGTCTTGAAACCGTCTCAGCAACTCGGGTAAGTTTACTCACAACAGAGCCTGCCATGAGCCATACAATTCTAACACAGTTGAGATTTACAACCTCGTCATTTCAATCTTTCCTTCAGTCAAAGCCGGAAAACGTGGTCTTAGCCGGAGATGACACCATCTCAGGTGATAACGTGGCTCGAAAATGTCACCGATGCAAACAGGTATTCCTGTGACACAAGAGTAATTTATATGAATTAGTTTACTGTTTCCATCCTCATCATCATCATCATCGTCGTATTTGGAGAAGTTGTACGATAACCAGAAGAAGCAAACTCTTTTCTTGACATTGTCACTCCGTCGTTGACGAATCCAGCAGACCCAATTATTTGTCGGTCCCGTGGGCTGATGAACGCTCGATGCTTGCCATATTTATATGACCTGCAATACCGCTGGGTTGACAAATTCCAACCAGTCATAGCTAGATAAGATAAGAATGAGTCTTTTAATAATCATCATATTTATTCGAGAGACGTTGTTTTGATATCATTTTGACATCGCATCGTGTGCACAGACGCCGAACCGCGATGAGCCATGCAGGCACATTGGACGGTGTAGGATGTGGCTGAGCCTTGCGTGATGGGTCGAACAATGTATGTTGGTTTTGTCGTATTGTTGAACAGCCTTGTAACGCCGGTTGGTAACATAAGCTGCCGTCATCGGTTTACTACAGCTGACAAGTTCCTTGCGTTGAGATGGAATGTCGATCAGTTAGCTGGCATGGGTCCACATTGTACTCAATTTCCGATTACCAATTGGTTTGGTTAGTTAGTGGTTAATCAGTAGTAATTCGATAAGGGCCTGTCCATAAACCACGTTGACTCATTTTTGAAAATCTCAAACCCCTCCCTTTTATACTTTTTTCCAAAGGGGAAACAGACTCGTATCCGGAAATTATAAAAGGAGAATTCAGCTTGGCATAGGACATACTTGATGGCAAATCTGTCAATTAATTGACAGATCAGGCAAGTGGTCTATTATACACAGTTTGAAAGACACATTTAGTTGTCTGCGTAATCTTATGATGATGATGATGATGATGATGAGATACTACCATCTATTGTAGCAAGGTAACTTTCCATAGCAGTGGAATAATCTGAAAAACGATTTGATCAGGATTCTATTGTTGTTTGTGATCTTCAACCCGGTAACAACTTGACAGCTCCAGAGTAAAGCCAATGTACCCCAATAATCTTCCCTAGTAGCACACATGTTGCCATTACTTTGAGAAAACATACATGTGCCTTTGTTAGTCATAATCAAGTTGTTGCAACTAATTATGATCGTGATGTGCTACTTGGGTTGGCTCACTGGTTCTATCAAATTGAATGAATCCTAGAACAAATTATCAATTAAACGTATTTACATTGATTTTTATTTTCAAAACTGTGGAGTTCAAATTCTTTCTTCATGAAAATAATGCTAACGCTATTTTGTAATTTTTCCTGAATGTTAAATGGTGGATATATTTACTTTTCTTATAGAGAATAAATAGAAGCATAAGCACACGCGAAACTAAGACTACTAGCAAGAGATTGAATAATTTAAAACCCTTAATTATAAAAACCTTCAAAATGTTGGGTCATAAAGAAGAAATATTTCTGTAATGGAGGGTCCAGGTAACGCAAAGGTGAGGTTAAATGTCGTAGATGGCGCTCTTGAAAAACGATTGAGATGTTTAAGCAAAGTTTTATAATAAAAGCGCAAAAAATCGTCGACAATGACAATACTGACCAATTGCTTACAGTTTAAAAACTAGCCAGAATGTTATTATCAATTGCAGCTTTAGCTAGTACGATGTTTAACCTCATTTCAGCTTTACTTGGATTCTTCCATACCTTATTGATTCCTTTATTTTAATACCTTAAAAAAATTACATTTTTATACATTTAAACATATGTTTCTCCTTATATACATAATTTGGAATGCTAATCCGAAAGAATAATTGTCTTTTTGAAGCATTCTGTAAAATAAAACTACAAAAAAATACCTTATTTTCAGTAAAAAGTATCGATACAAAATAGGTCAGTATTAACCTTTATCTAACTTAAATAAGTTGAGTATGTGCACTTTTCGTTATTTTTAACGATTTTTAAGTATTTCCGTCTTAGCGGGTACTTTTATTTCAAATGGCGCACTCTAGATCATCGCACAGAATGTGTTAACCACACTTTTTTGATAGTTCAGGGAATAGGTTTCCAAGGTGTTAGGATACGAACCGTTCAAGCGAAATCTTTCATAGTCATTTTCCGAATTCTGCACGATTAGATTCAGGAAATGATGTTAAAATAGGTACTGATGTCTATTTTTCGGCTATTTTACTTCAATTGTAATAAGTTCAGAGCACACAATCTAAAACCGATTATACCGAAAATATTCTAAGTTCTCGTAAACAAACTCTCTGAACTGTCAAAACTGTATTGATGACGTCGTCGTGCAAAAATCTATACTTCTCAATATGTGACACTCTGAAACCTTCAGCACAATGGAAAACTATAGTCACTAGATTCATAGTCTGGCGGATACAACGACGGGAGCCAATTTGAACTGTCAGTTGGCGAAGCCAATCGAGCATATCTCGAGTAATTCATGTTAAGGGCCTAAAAGCCATTTGTAAACAATGACTTTAAATATCGATTTCTCTTGAATCTTAAATCACTCTCGTGAAATGAAAGCAGCATTTGGAAGAAGAATGTTAGTTCTACCATATGGAGTACCAGGATATAGTGGCATTCTCGTAATTTGTGAGAAATCGACGATGTTTACAAATGGATTTTAGGCGCTTAACATGAATTACTCGAGATATGCTCGATTGGCTCCGCCAACTGACAGTTCAAATTGGCTCCCGTTGTTGTATCCGCCAGACTATGAATCTAGTGACTATATGGAAAACCACCGAAGCAAAGAAAAAAATCGTGTTGCTAAGGTGCGCAATAATTGAGGAATCCAACTTGAAAAAAAAGAAGACACCGAGTGGTGATAAATCTGACAGCTCCCATATTGAAGTATAGGACGAAACGCTTAAAATGCTTCTAGAAAATTCAGATGAAATTCTAATTAAAAGCGGTTTGTTGTATGATGTTTGTAGATGGGTACGTGAAACTAAGCTCATCTGTCATGATGCTCGGGGGTTGGTGATCTTCAAGCTCCTGTATGAAGGGCCAAAAACGTTTTGGCGGGCCCGTAAACAGAGACACGTAGGAACCGGGTAGCAAATGTCTTCTTGTTCTTCAAAATAACTTTGCTTTGTTGTCGGTGTCTGGGTTTTCAATTGTGGCCCGTCCCCTATTATTAAATGTGCTTCGTTCTGCATTTTCGTGACTCCCTTCTTTCTTGGCTATGCAATCAACGTTAGTGGGCGAACGAAATTGGTTCAGTTCTCATCAAAGTGTGCCAACTGTGGTGCTAACCGCAAAAGCAGCAACCGAGCCTGTCCCAAACGAGCGGAGTATTTGGCCATCCACAAGCAGGCGTCCACCAAGTCTCGGCCTGATCAACACCGCCCGCCACCTCGAATGGACGAGGAGAACTTCCCGGCGCTCCGGTACCAAGTGCCGAATCTACGACCAGTTCCATTGAACCATCGTCATGCAAACCGCCCGTCAGCATCCGTTAGGCAACGATTTGCGGCTGCCGCCGCCGCCCCCATGCCGGCTTCTTCTCCAGGCTGGGGCAATCCAAGTTGCAGTAACTCCACGCAATCACCCGTCGATGGACAGCTCTACGACTAGGAGCAAATGGTCAAGCTCGTTCAAGAGCTCTACCGCCAACTACGTTCCTGCCGCTCCAAGGAGGAACAGCTCAAAGCCGCCACATCTGTGACGATGAAGTTCCTATGCAAGCATGGACCGTAATCGCACCATCAGCATCCTCAATTGGAATGCTTGTTCCAGCCGGAACAAAACAGCAAGGCCATCGACATCGCCATCGTCACCGAGACACATCTCAAGCCGGAACTGAACATCTTCATCCCTGGATATCGGATTTTGTGGCTTGATCGTAGCGGTTCTAGTGGAGGAGGAGTTGCGATCGCCCTGCGCTACAACATCAACTGTCATCTACTTCCGAGCTTTCAGCTGCAGTCCATCGAAGCCATCGGAGTCGAGGTCGAAACTGCCGTCGGCCCTATCACCATCATCGCGGCCTACTGTCCCAAGCAAGCCAGCACCGCCAATGGAACAACAACAATGCTACGAAACGACATCCCCAAGCTAACTCGTAGGCAGGGGCAGTTTATCATCGCCGGCGACCTAAATGCGAAACACGAAACCTGGGGGAAAACTCGACGCAACCGGAACAGAATAATCCTGCAGGAAGACCTGCAAGAGGGCCATTACACCGTCCTGGGCCCGGATACTCCCACCCGGTTGATCAGATCCGGGTTCCATTCAACAATCGACATCTTCCTGACCAACATGGGGAACACCATCGCCCAGCCGATCGTACACCAGGAGCTCAGCTCGGACCACTATCCGGTGGTGGCCGAAGTTAGCTCCTCGGTCAACCGGCATCGAATCACCAGACGGAACTACCATCGCGCCAGTTGGGAGAGGTTCCGACAACACGTTGATGACAACATCGATTTTGATATGCACCTTGACTCGGTTGATGACATAGAACGGCAGCTGCAGAGCATCGAGCAAGCGATCTCCCAGGCCCGGGAGCAACATGTCCCAGTGATTGATCAGGTGAGCAACTCTGTACCCATTGATAGACCCACTAAAGAACTGATTCAATTGCGCAACGCTACCCGGAGGCAATACCAACGAACTGGTCTGCCTACCTTAAAACGTCATTGCAATCGGATGACCAAAATCATTAAGGCCAGAATGGTGGACCTCAGAAATAACAATTTTTCCGACAAGATCCGCTCCCTCCCAGATTGTGCAAAGCCGTTCTGGAAGTTGACAAAAATTTTAAAAACTAAACCAAGACCCATTCCACCGTTGATCCCACTTGTCAGCAATCGCTCCACGGATCGCTTAATTACTCCTGCAGAGAAGGCTGTTGAGATAGGTCGACACTTCGTCAGCTCCCACAATCTCGGACATAACATCGTTATTCCACACGAAGCTGCCGTTAGCGAGCATGTAAACAACATCCATCTAAGTCCGAACGACTTCTCGGAAGAGTTGGAAATCTCAGCTGACGAATTGTTGACCTATATCAAAGGTTCTAAGAACATGAAGGCACCAGGTTTCGACAACATAATGAACTTTGAGCTCAAGCAATTGAGACCCCAGTTCTATAACCATTTGGCGATGGTTTTCAACCAATGCCTGCGACTTAGCTACTTCCCCTTGTGTTGGAAGTCAGCTAAAGTCAGACCCATCCAGAAACCTGGAAAGATCCTTCGTGTTCCAAGAGCTACTCGACCAATCAGCCTTCTCTCAGGAGTATCGAAACTGTTTAAAAAGCGATCTACCGTCGGCTTCTTTCATCTGCCGACGAACTTAACATTTTGCTCGACGAGCAATGTGGCTTCCGACGTGGACGGTCGACAATTCCCACTACCGAGTCATTAACATCCTCAGACGGAACAAGTCTGTTTCGAAATCATCTGCCATGGCACTTCTCGACATCGAGAGGCCTTTGATAACGTGTGGCACGATGGCTTGGTGTACAAGCTAAAACGGTACCATTTTCCCTTCTTCCTTGTGAAGATCATTAGAAATTATTTATCGGACAGGACATTCCGTGTTTCGCTGCATGGTGCAGTTTTCGATTCACAGGAGATCTCCGCCGGTGTTCCGCAGGGAAGTATACTAGGTCCACTTCTGTTCAACCTATTCACCTCGGACATACCCCGCTCCCTGAAAATGGATCTCTGTCGTTGTTCGCCGATGATACCGCAGTCGTCCACAATGGTAGGGTAACAAGAGCGCTTACAGCGAAACTGCAGCGAAGCCTTAATGTTCTGTCAGAATACTTCACCGAATGGAAGAGCTGTATCAACGTGGCGAAGACCCAGGTCATCCTCTTCTCACACTCAAATTTGCCCAGACTTGTTCCCCCTGAGAATTGTAAAATAAGCCTAAACAACACAACGGTGGAATGGGCCAAATCAGCTGTCTATCTTGGCGTGTACAGTAGACAGCAAGCTCATTTTCAGGGTCAGGTTGACAAAACTGTCACAAAGTGTAACATTCTGTTGAAGATATTGTACCCATTGATCAACAGAAGGTCTACATTATCCCTGAAAAACAAGCTTGCTGTCTACAAGCAAATCATACTTCCAGTCATCGAGTACGGCATGCCAATCTGGGAGAGTTGCGCTAAAACACATCACCTGAAACTTCAGCGTGTTCAAAATAAGTTCCTCAGGATGATCCTGAACACCCCTTCGAGAACAACAACCTCTGAGGTCCACCGTCTGGCCGAGATAAAAATGCTCGACGATCGCTTTAGTGAGTCTATCAATCGGTACAGGGCACGCTGCCTGACATCGGATCACCAGATCATCCGGAATCTGGTTCTCCACTCCTAGGATTTTCAAATTGTAGTTTTAGTTGTAGATTAGGTAGGTTATCAAATTTTAACAAGGAATGCCCCAAGGGCTGAACTAAAATAATTAATTAAAAAACAAAACACACTTAACACATAAAACACATTAAACGTTAAACAAAGCTGAAGAGGCCATTGGGCTAAAACTCTTAAAATTGTAAAGTAGTAGGTAAGACAAAGAATTGAAATAAAAAACGAATTAAGTTAAAAAAAAATTGGTTCAGTTTCCGCAAGCAGCTCCACGATGCCGGTTCGAACGAGGCTTTGCTCTCTCGCCACAGTTCGTCTGGTTGTGGCATGGGAGACAAAGCAATGCCCATTGGCGGAGCTAGACAATTAGTCTGAAGGGGGCCTGGAGGGGGCCTACCCAAAGGATTTTTCGTTTATAGGAATATTTAAAAGAGCGACGAAAGTAGCGTAATTGTTGGGGACATGTTATTTTAATTGTTACATCAAAACAAGCTTCATCGAATAATTAGAATATTCAAGATGCCTTAAGAGAATCGAGTGTGGTGAATATATACCTCGTATTATTCCGTGTTGATCAAATGGAGAATGGCCTCACACGAGGTTACTGTAGTCAGCTTACTCGATTTTCTTAAGGCATCTCGACTCACCGAGGCGCAGAACAGACCTGACTCTATATAGAGTCAAGTTTGAACTAAATATCTTAAAACTTCAAAGAACAACATCGAGTCAATGAACAGTTTAAATTTACATCAAAATTTAGATTGGTTTGGATAAAGCGTTATAAATCTACAAAATTGTGTCGGTTGATACTGATTCCTTCACAACTTCCTTCAGCTTCTTAACGTATTTTCTATTCTGTTGCTTGTGTTCTTTAATTACCATTCAAAGTTTTTCGTGTAAATTTCTAGAAGACAAAGATTGCTTGTGAAGGAGATTTGTTCGAAAAATTTGAAGAAGATTTCCGAGGATTCCATCAAAAACCTATTGAGAACTTCACGACAGTTCGAAAAGAAAGATCTAAGGGTAATTTGAGGTATACTTAATAGTATTCAGGGCATCGAAATTCCATGTAAATTTGTGAAGGTATGGCAAAAGAATATTAACAACTACAGTATAACCGAAAACAACAAATGAACTGTTTTGAATTTTAAAATTTTCAAGTACAGTCTTCAAAATGGCATCAGATTCGCCTTGTTAGAAAGTTTGCCAAAAATTTTGATTTCAAATAATTTAAAATTGAAAAGCTCTACAAGAATGAATTCTTTGGCAAAATAGTTCATTTTTATAAAATAAACTATTTTGTAAAAGTAAATAATTGTTTTTGGAAATTTCTAAGATGGTGGCTCGGATCTGATTTTGAAGACTTTGAAGCACAGTTTATAAATTCAACACAGTTTGAAATTCAGGTTACTTCTGTTGTCTAGACATAGAGAATGTCAAATATGACATTTTTTTATGAAAAAGATATTTTCCACCACTGTAGGAAATATTCCAGCCAAAACTAGAACCTTTTGATTGAAAAATCAAATCTCTTAAAGAAATCTTAAGTCTAACTGTAAGACAACTGTTATAATAAATGAGAAGGAAATTTTGATAAAATCTGACATACAGGCCCATTATGCAGTCTATATCGACAACTAGTGGTACTGAAGTCAATCCCAACAAATGTTATGATTACAGAATTGAATTATTTGAATTCTGAATTATTTAGGATTAAGGCGTTGGGCTTTTTGATAAGCAGTATTTCGAAGCAAATGCAATAAAAAACATAATTAGTAGTGTATTTATTCAATCATGGGGTTTCCGCCAAAACATGCTGTTAAGAGGATCAGCATACAATACCTTACCGGGTTTCTTTATGAGGTTGTTAAGTAAACAACGACGAGAAAAACGTTATTGGTAAAAAAGAGAATTTGTGTTTTCAAAACCTCTAATTGAAATTTGGTTTCCATCACAAGTGGTCTTTAAGGAGTGTAAAAACAGAGATTTCACATCGCAAGAATCATTCTGTGCCTTTGACGGTATTTGAGCACGGTCAAGCACGTTTGCTTCAAAATACTGCTTAATAAAAGCCCTACGCTCAATTTCAAACTAATTCTATTCAATTCAAGTCATAAATTGCCGAGCGCTTTGGGACCTTTCGATACCGACTCTTTGGCTCTTTGGTTCTAGCAAAAATTGCTCTTCACTAAACACTCATATTATTTTATAGAAATCTGTTAAGTTTTACCGAATTCTCAACAGCTGAACGTTCGGTAATCCAATTTTACGGATTTCGGTAAAATTTACCGAAATCCGGTAAATTTTTTACAGATATCTGTAAAATTTCACCGAAATCCGTAAAATCGGATTACCGAACGTTCAGCTGTTGAGAATTCAGTAAAACTTCACAGATTTCTGTAAAAAAATCTAAGTGTGTAGTAGGATCTCATGATGCTGGGAAAATATTTCCAATTTCAAAACATTTTAACAGACGCAAACTCTCGAGCGAAGTGGATGTAATGTTGATATATCGGAATTCTCGTGGATCTAATTGTCGTTAACTATGGTTTTCTTGATGTATGTACCGAATTTGCATCATATACACAGATAAAAAGAAACACTGAATTTTCTGCGTTATCTAATGCACATAAAGGGAATGCTAGATTTGGCAGAAAATAATGGGATATGTTATGTAAATTTAAGCCAGATAACGCCTAAATCTAGCCTGTTGTATAAAAGATTGCAAACAATATCGTTGTTTACGCTCCTTTGGCTTGGAATTACACGAGGGGAAATTTTACGCGCTTGTTAAAATTAATTATTTTTTCTGTGTAAGGTACAGTGGGGTAAGTGAAAAGTGTGGGGAAGAGGGTTACTTTACTCCTTCAGAAATAGTTACTCGTTGAAACTATTTCTGGAGGGAGCAAAGTACAAAAGCAAATTACAATTCCTTAGAGATTATGAATAACGTTTCATTCAAAATTAGAAATATATTAGGAAAAAAATCCTGAGGGAGGCCTAAATAATTCTGGAGAGGGCCTGGCCCCCTAAGCACCCCGAGTAGTTATGCCAATGGCAATGCCGGATATTTAACGGATGAATTCTCGGGGTTTTTTTTTCATTAGGGCGAATCTAACATTGAGAGATTCTCTGCGGTCTCGTTCTCTTTCATTTATTACAGCGTCGTTATAAAACTTTCGAGAGATCCTATAGTACAGATCAAAACACAACAGTGCTGGCTTGCATACACTACAAATAGTAGAATGAAAAAACATGATTGGAATATGAATGAAAGAGAAGGTAATCAAATAGAGTTTCTCAATGATAGATTCGCCCTAATGAAAAAAAACCCTAGAATTATTTTCCAACGCGTTATATTATCATCGTTGTTTTCAGGACGATCAATTGACTTTAACAGTAAAAGAGTATTTTTTTGAGTAAAATTGTCATCATTTAACCTATGTCACAATTGAATAGCATAACCCAGAAAGAAAGGCGTCAAGAAAAATAAAATATGAAGCAAAATGTATAAGAGGGGACAGGTTAGATCAAAATAAAAATTCAGCGCCAACATTAGACTGTAGCGAATCTACTTTTGTAAACAATGGCTTTCGTAATTATTTTCTCTTAAACAAAAGGTCACAAATACAAATTAAGCACTCTTGAGGGAGGAGGGTTATCTCTATCCGCTGATACATTCAATTTGAAGGAATTGTATACTACTTTGGATAAATTAGCAAACAAAGTGTTTGTTAACAACAGTAGATACGCCCTAATCAAATGTTGGGGCTGAATTATTTAATAGGGTCTTTTTACTTTTCTAATGCTTTGATTTTCTGTGGGCATAAAACGAGAGAGTGATAAGTTTCATTGTCCAGTTTGACATCTACGTAATAAAAAAATTTCTCAGCAAAGGCAATCAAAGTACGTTGCGGAGTCTCTCAAGCGGAAGCGCGAGGCTATTGAGAAACAACAACAACAAAACATAACAATTGCAAAGAGTTGGATTTTAAGAGTTGCCAGATTATACAACTTCATATGTACCCAAATACTCAAATTACCGTGTTCAATAATCATCAACTATATGTGTTATAGTACGTTCGCACTACTGCTTATATTACGTGATATAGAGTATCTTGATATCAAATGACATATACATCTAGTTTTCACTGGAAACTAGATGTACATGTCACTTGATATCAAGATACTCTATATCACGTAATATAAGCAGTAGTGCGAACGTACTATATACACATATAGTTGATGATTATTGAACACGGTAATTTGAGTATTTGGGTACATATGAAGTTGTATAATCTGGCAACTCTTAAAATCCAACTCTTTGCAATTGTTATGTTTTGTTGTTGTTGTTTCTCAATAGCCTCGCGCTTCCGCTTGAGAGACTCCGCAACGTACTTTGATTGCCTTTGCTGAGAATTTTTTTATAACGTAGATGTCAAACTAGATGTAAATCTATATATATAAATGAAATGCTGTCCGTTCGTGACAGCATAACTCACGAACGACACGATGGAATTACTTGATTTCTTTTTCAGTTGATTCGTCTTGAATCCCAACAAGTTTTTGAAATAAAAAATGTGCGAAATTTTTTCGGGAAAGTAAAAAAATTATTTAATTTAAATTTTCACTTTGTATGGACATATCATAATAGAAAACAACAAGACCATCCATCGAGTTGGAAGGAGAAACCGTTGGAAAATTTTATAATGGCGTCTTAATTAACAAAAAAAGGACGAGAGAGAGCGAATCTCTCATTGTTATTTAGAACTTTTTGAAAAATTATGCGAAAAACGATAATGCACTGGAGTCGTTTATTATGCGAGTTTTTTACGTGGTGTTCAGAACTCATGCGAAGAGATACCGTTCACTTAGATTTTGTCATTAACGCGTTTAAATAATCCCTTCTGTTGCTTTTAACGAGGTTTTCGTAAATTACGGGTTTGTACGTGATTTCTAGGAGTTACTCAGTTGTTTTTAAGGATATTTTTTTTCAGCGCACTCATTCCTGCGTAAAAAGCAACCTCACCCAAGTAACATTGCCAAAACCATCCAGCTTTACTAAGTTTTACTAAAGTTTTATGAAAGCCCCCAGAAATCAATTCGGTTTTATTATGGCAGCAAGAGATGCCAATAGGTTTCAATTTTAGTCAGGTTTATAAGAACCTACACAGCTTCTTTACAACAATCTTAAAACCTTGACTTCTAAAATTCCTTTTATCCCTATCAAAGTTTTTAATTTGACTTTGTAAAATCATAAAATGCTCTTTTGAAATACCGTTTTAGGACTCATTCATATTACTTTATAATGGTCAAAATAGTCAAAATTTTAAAACCATTTTGCTTCCAGTAAATGCAATAAACGGCTAATTGGCACTTTGAAAAGCTACCAAGCGACCAGATAGTTTTATAGTAACCATTGCTAAGATAAATTGGATTATTGGCAAAACTGTGATTTCTTACAATCGCCATATTGGAATGATATTCGAAATACATTTAGAAATGTGGAAAAATAAATACACTAAATTTTAAATGTCATACAATTGAACTGTAGATCTGAGGCAAATTTCGGTATTCGTTCAGATAACCTTATTGAATTCCATCAATTTTCAGAAGTTTCTTGATTAATTTATCGAATATATTTCTTTCAATTTTGTTTTTGTTGTTGTAAACTCGCATAATTTCTGAGGCGCATTAATTTTCAGCTCTTATCATGCCAATATTCACCATACAATTAAATGCGCATATTATTTGGAGCATGATATGCTAAACAAAAAACTCAATTTGTTTTATATATTTTGCTTTCAAACATAATTTCCACGCAACACTTGAGCTTTTTTCTTAGCCATTATTTACTGTTGAATGAATCAGAAGAGCAGAGAATCGAACAAAGCAGAACAACAAAAACCAACCACGACATCGCCGTGAAGTTTGACAGCTGTGGCCATTCGGCATTATCTTTCATAATAACATCTTTCACTAGAACATTTTCAAAATCTTTATGGTCTTGGAAAGGTTTTATTAATTTGTTTTCACAACCGTCTAAGGAGTGGGCCACTTTGTACACATTTCGGCTTTAAAGATGCATAGAGGAGGTGTTGGTGGACAAAACAGTTTTGAATGTAGTTTCATCAACAAAGCCGGGAGGAGTGCTATACGGCTGGAATAGTAGTGTAATTCTAGGTTTTTTTTCATTGGGGCGAATCTACAATTGAGAGATTCTCTCCGGGCTCGCTCGTTTTCATTCATAACAGCGCCATTATAAAACTTACGAGGCATTCTTTAGTACAGATCGAAACACAACAGTGCTGACTAGCATACTCTACAAATAGTAGAATGAAAAACGCAAAGGTGATTGGTTTATGAATGAAAGAGAGCGAGCCCGGAGAAAATCTCTCAATTGTAGATTCGCCCTAATGAAAAAAACCCTAGAATTGTTACTTGGGCAGTGTAAATGTGTAGGTTCACGTATAAATTGAAACTTTTGTATTGGTGATATCTCGCAGCGAGATGTAAATAGGAGTGAAGTTCGATGGAGAATGAGAGTATTAGTTTTTGTATTCTATGTTGAACTGACAGGTGTATAATAACATTTTTGTTTATTTTAGTATCGTTCACTGTAAGATTAATATTGCATCAGGAAAGTGAAAACGAACATATTACTAGAAATTTAGAAGAAACTAATTATGTACAATGCCTGCTACTAGATGAAGTAATATTGGTCGCTGCAGCCGCACGACTGTTAGCGCAGCAAAATCTTGAATGAGACGTTCAGCATGCAACTCAAAATGACTTGGATCGACAACGAATGGCACGAGCTCGACCGATGTTGGGTCAAGAAGAGAGAGCAGGTCGAAATACAAGCGATAGAAAGAAGCGTAATCGGGAAGTACCAGAAAGATCTGGTGACAATCGTACCCAAAATAACATCACTAAACGACTACGACAGCAAACCTACATTCTGCAAAATCTTCAACGTGCTGCATTTCAATATGATCTTTTGATTAATTTCAGTGCGGATATATCAATCGCCATTGAATCAATGAGTGAAGTTTGTTCTCATTGTAATGCATTGTAGCTCCAAATGAAACACCAAATGAATTGTGTTGTGCAAGTGGCAAAGTTAAAGTAACGCCACTAAATCCACCACCAGAGCGTTTGCGCTCATTGGTGTCTGGATCAGGAAGTGATTCTAAACATATTCTGCAGAACATCCAGAGTTATAATGGTTGTTTTCAAATGACTTCGTTTGGGGCAACGAACATAATAAGAGAACAGTTCATGCCTACACCTATGGAAATATCTATAATGTTCTATAAGTTTTCTTGGACATTAAACCTTACCTTACAGCAACATATTTTGATAAAATCATCACACAACAGTAAGAAATTAACTCTAAATAAATGGAATTAAAACTTATTGCAAACAAACTTTTACATTTATAACTCCTCCAATTTTTCATTTAGTAATTTAATTATCGGCAGGACAACGTCTGCCGGGCCAGCTAGTATAATAAATAATAATAAATTATAGGAAAGGCTTGTAAGATGGAACACCATTCGTTTTTTGCTCGCAACATGTATAATTTTTATTTTTTTGAAAATCTTTCGAAAGAGGAACTAAAAGGCTCCAATTTTGCCTATGGAACTTATTATTTATAGTCATCAAAAAAAATATGGTCAATTTTCGAAATTCATCAAAAATTTAAATTCAAAAAATGTATTGTTATATTTCAATTTATAGTTGATTCCATGGCATTTCTAAACACAAAAAATATCATTCATATGTTTTAACACGAAACAAAATCTAACAAGCCTAACAGTGTTCCATCTTACAAACATGACGCCATAAACAAAAAACATCAAAAAATTGTTTCACTTTACGATTTCTTTGGAAATTCCTTTGGATCATAAAAATACACCAAAAATGCTAGCCAACACAAATGTTAACCTTTTGATATCGATGGGAAATTTCCACACAAGAAATAATTGCTATTTTACTTTCGAAAATTGAAACCTGGAAGAGCTAAATCGAATGAGAGTATTCACACCAAAAGCAAATGAAAATTGAAGAATAGTAAAAAAAATGAGGTTAACACTTGTCAGCGCGATAGTGTTGTCGCTGTGAATGTCAAAAGTGGCGCTGTTCCATCTTACAAGCCTTTCCTCTACTATAGATCATTGCACGATGGCGTCATCAACGCAGTTTTGAAAGTTCAGGGAGCTTGTTTACGTGGACTTAGAATATTTTCGGTATGATCGGTTTGAGATTTTGTGCTCTAAATTTATTACGATTGAAGTAAACATCCGGAAAATAGACAGCAGTGCTTATCTTTACACAATTTCCTGAATCTAATAATAGAGAATTGGGAAATAGCCAATGAGAAATTTAGTTAGAGCAGTTCGAATTCTAACACCTTGTAAACAAGCTCCCTGAACTGTCAAAAAAGTGAGGTTAATACATTCCGTGCAATGATCTATACACCAACGCGGTCCTACGAGAATCTAGCGGTTATATCATGGACTAACTCTAAGACCAGTAGGTCCCGAACAAATACGATATTTTTCTTGGCTCAGTCAGTACTAGCACATCGGTCCCAAGCTTGGTCCCAAGGTCAATAATGCGCCCCCAATAATGAACTCACACGAACACACTCTCAAATCTTCTGTCAAAATAACACAGCAAATCAAAACAAAGGCGCAAATATGTATTAGAAGGTGCTGGCTTCAAGGTGTACTTCGGACCAAGGGGTTCTCCAACAGTGAACCAATTTCAAATCGCTAGATGCATATTCGTTATATCCCTGATATAACCCACCTCTAATTGTTTTGTATTGCCACCACTTTTTAAATTGTTCCACATGTTCCACCCTCCACATGTTGCTCATCGCATTTGCCGCATCGTGCTTTGTTACAGCAGTAAGGTGCAGTATGACCAAACTGCTGGAACTCGACACAGTGCATGACCGTCGGTATATAGAGGCGAACAGGAAACCGAAGCTTCCCCAACACGAGTAAATTCGGGAGGGCAGCACCAGAGAAGATCACACGAAACGAATTTGAGGGCCTTTTTGTGCCGGCGGATCTCGAACTACGGAACGATGGAAAATATATTACGAACGTTTGATAACCGCCGTGTGTCACATTAACCAGCTGTCACAATCAGACTAACAGAAACAATCTTTCTAACGTTAATCATTTCAAACTGAGGCAGTACGGCGTTTGCCGGGTTATCTATATAAATAAAAATGAGTTGGGGATTCCTTTGTCACGATTTAACTCGCGAGCGGAAGGACCGGTCGGCGTGAAATTTTGTATGCAGAGATTTTTGGGGCCGGAAAATAATCTTATGATGGTTTGAGACGCCTCCCTTCACTGGAAAGGGGGGCTCCCATACAAATGAAACACAAATTTCTACACAACTCGAGAACTAATCAAGCAAAAGAAATCAAATTTAGCATGTGTGAGTTTTTGAAGGCAAAAAAGGTTTTTTATGGTAGCCTGAGAACCCTTCCCCGTCATAAAAGGGGGGGCTCTCATACAAATAAAACACAATATTCTGCATAACTCGGGAACTAATCAAGCAAACGGAACAAAATTTAGCATGTGGTGGTTTTTAAGACAAAAATGTTTCTATGTTGGTTTGAGACCCCTTCTCATCCAAAAGGGGGGGGGGCTCCGATACAAATAAAATACACTATTCTGCATGACTCGAGAACAAATCAAGCAAATGGGACCAAATTTAGTATGTGGTGGTTTTTGAAGACAAAAAATTGTTGTATGTTGATTTGAGACCCCTCCCCTTTCTGAAAGGGGGGGGGGACCTATTCAAATGAAACGCAAATCCTTGCATAACTTGAGAACTAATAAGAAAAATGGAACCAAATTTCGCATGTGCAAGTTTTTGAAGGAGGGAAATGTTTCTATTGTGATTTGAGACTCTTCCGTCATATGAGGAGGAAGGGGGGAGGGGGTGCTCTCAAACAAATGGAACCCAAATTTCTGCATAACTCGAGAAATAATCAAGCAAATGGAACCAAATTTGGAATGGACGAGTTTTTTAAGGCATGAAATGTTTTTATGGTGGTTCAAAGCCCCTCCTCGCTCTAAAAAGGGGGGCTCTCATACAAATGAAACAAATTTCAACCAAACATGAGAACTATACCTACTGCTTTGCAAATTTATATTCAGTGGTTTTTGGGTCCGGGAGAGCATCTTATGATAGTTCGAGAGCCCTCACGCTTCTAGAAAGGGTGGGATCCCATGCAAATTAAAAACAAATTCCTGCATTACTCGAGAACTAATCAAGCAAATGGAACCAAAATTGGTATGAGTGAGTTTTTGAAGGCAAGAAATATTTTTGTTTTTTAATTTAAGACCTCTCCTCACTCTGAAAAGGGGGGCTACCATACATACGAAACACAAATTTAAACCAAACATGAGAACTATCCCTACCGCCATGCAAATTTGTATGCAAGGGTTTTTGGGTCCGGGAAAGGATCTTATTATAGTTCGACACACCTCCCGCCTAGACCTGTGCGCCGCCGCGCCACGCCGCCGCCGCCGACGATTTTATAGCGCCGCCGCCGCCGCTATTTTCGACCGGCGCGCCGCTGCATTTTTTTGCCCGCGCCACCGGGCAATTTGAGTCACGCCGATAAAAATTGTCACCGTATATGCTTTAAGTTTAGTTAAGTTAAGTTCATTAGCCCTTCCTGCTTTTATTACTGATGACAAATTATAACATCTCGATGAGATGTGCCATCCAAAGGGTTTGCGTGTGAAACACTGATCAGCTTTGCCGTTTCGTTCTAGAAACTTCAGTGTACATTTTCGTGTTTCGTGTTTTGGTAATTTCGTTTTGGTTAATTCAGTGAACTTAACTTTAAAAATAATTAAATGTCCGCCTTAAATGTCGAGAAAATTTCCATCGCAAGTGTACATATTGATACCACAAATAATCGTAATCGAACCAGCGATGTGTGGAAAAAAATTGGTGCACTTAAACATGTTAAAAATGGTTTTACACATCATCTGCTTCCTGACAAAGTGTTTTGCAATGTATGTCTAATCGAAGCAAAACAAACACTAAAAACCCCCTCGGGAATCTTGTCCAAACTTTTTGTTCTGATGTAATTTCAAAGGGCTTAAATTGACAGAACTTCGACACGGAAAATCAAAAATCCAGCCACATTTAAAATGCACTGGGATTTAAATTCAGCGAAAACATATTCTGAAGTATGAGGCTACCAATAAATAAACTAAATATAATATAGAAATAAACTAAACATTGTAGTGAATACTGGTGAATAAAACACAACTATCTTTCTATGCTTAGGCGATATCTTAAATATGATTGGGCAAAGGTAACCTTCAAACTTTCATATTTTCTTCATAATTAACGAAT
Source organism: Aedes japonicus (assembly GCA_034211315.2). Taxonomy (NCBI): domain Eukaryota; kingdom Metazoa; phylum Arthropoda; class Insecta; order Diptera; family Culicidae; genus Aedes; species Aedes japonicus. The sequence goes on from JASCZW010011654.1 coordinate 24,493, forward strand.
CGGTAAATATGTTTAATGTTATTTCATAATTTTGTCAAATATAAAAGAAAATGTAATGTGCCGTTTAGTCTACGAGCTATACTGCCGTTCTACGCATAGTTGTCCCATATTGCTTTTTGAAGATTTTAATTTTTCCTAATAAAACGGTCTATTTTCACGTATATTTACGGCAAACACAAACAAAAAATATTAGTTATTCGAAAACTTCTTGAAAAAATACCAAGTCTGTTTGTCCCATTGTGAAATTCTACGCATAATTGTCCCACTAGCGAAGAATCCAAAAGGAATGTATTTTACTTCAATTTTCACAAGCGTATTGTTCAGAATTATATAAAACTAGATGCTAAGGACTAAAAATCGATGTGAGTGAAAAGCGGGAGGGGGCAGAGCGTCTCCGTTCAAAAACGTAAGGATGAGATTTCTAACAGTGGATTCACAAATATAGGTCACTTTAATTTGCACACAATTATGGGCACTTCAATTTTATTTGCACAGTGAACGGATTGACCAACAATGATTACTAACTGACAAAATTATCGTGGGGTTAAAAAATACCGAAATTTTTCAAAAAACAAAAAGAAATTTTATTTAATTCCAATAACATAAACATAGCTCATAGAAACAAAACATGGTTATTGCTCAGTTCCTTTCATTGTAGACTGGTTCTCAATGAATTTGAATTTATGTTCTGGAACATCTTTATGCTGCTTTGACAGTAACGCCATCTTTACCGTCGATCCCTCAAGGAAAATTCTACCATGAGACGTGTTGATTCATCGTGAAGATCTTATTTGCGATTATTTTTAGTTGCTTCTTTTAGAAGTTGTTGAAATAAATCATGTGTTGACGTCTACGGAATTAGTGTATTCTATGTAGTAACGCCATTTTTCGATTTGGATGTTCCAGATACTTTCAATGTACGGTCGCGAGTGAATCTAGTTAAGTGTGTATTGACCAACTGTTAATTTCGTTCGAGTTCGTAATGAAGCCATTCACCGCTTTTCGTTTCTTGGCAAAATTCTCCTCCTGGATTTCTTATTTTGTTTTATTTCTTGGGTTTCGTAAAAGCTTCCATCAGAATCGTCACTTATTTCTAAAGATTTCGCTGGGAAGCTTTTCGCATTCGGTGCTCGGCACTTACTCGAGCTGCTGAATGGTGCTTTGTTACAGCGGTAAGGCGCGAGTATGACCAAACTGCTGGAACTCGACACAGTGCGTGTCGACGTCGGCTATATAGAGGCGAACAGGAAACCGAAGCTGCCAACACGAGTAAATTCGGGAGGGCAGCACCAGAGAAGATCACACGAAACAGAATTTGAGGGCCTTTTTGGTGCCGGCGGATCTCGAACTACGGAACGATGGAAAAATATATTACGAACGTTTGATAACCGCCGTGTGTCACATAAACCAGCTGTCACAATCAGACTAACAGAAACAATCTTTCTAACGTTAATCATTTCAAATCTGAGGCAGTTTTCGGCGTTTGCCGGAGTTATCTATATAAATAAAATGAGTTGGGGATTCCTTTGTCACGATTTAACTCGCGAGCGGAAGCGACCGGTCGGCGTGAAATTTTGTGGCGCAGAGATTTTTTGGGGCCGGAAAAACAACCTTATGATGGTTTGAGACGCCTCCCTTCACTGGAAAGGGGGCTCCACGCCTGATGAAAACACAAATTTCTACACAACCCGAGAACTAACCAAGCAAAAAGAAATCAAATTTAGCATGTGTGAGTTTTTGAGAGGCAAAAAGGTTTTTATGACAGCCTGAGAACCCTTCCCGTCGCCAAAGGGGCTCTGGTACAAATAAAACACAACATTCTGCAACTTTCAGGAACCAATCAAGCAAACGGAACAAAATTTAGCATGTGGTGGTTTTTAAGACAAAAATGTTTCTATGTTGGTTTGAGACCCCTTCTCATCCAAAAGGGGGGGGGCTCCGATACAAATAAAAAGTACACTATTCTGCATGACTCGAGAACAAATCAAGCAAATGGGACCAAATTTAGTATGTGGTGGTTTTTGAAGACAAAAAATTGTTGTATGTTGATTTGAGATCCCCTTTCTGAAAGGGGGAACTATTCAAATGAAACGCAAATCCTTGCATAACTTGAGAACTAATAAGAAAAATGGAACCAAATTTCGCATGTGCAAGTTTTTGAAGGAGGGAAATGTTTCTATTGTGATTTGAGACCCTTCCGCATGAGGAGGAAGGGAGAGGGGTGCTCTCAAACAAATGGAACCCAAATTTCTGCATAACTCGAGAAATAATCAAGCAAATGGAACCAAATTTGGAATGGACGAGTTTTTAAGGCATGAAATGTTTTTATGGTGGTTCAAAGCCCCTCCTCGCTCTAAAAGGGGGCTCTCATACAAATGAAACAAATTTCAACCAAACATGAGAACTATACCTACTGCTTTGCAAATTTATATTCAGTGGTTTTTGGGTCCGGGAGAGCATCTTATGATAGTTGCGAGAGCCCTCACGCTTCTAGAAAGGGTGGGATCCCATGCAAATTAAAAACAAATTCCTGCATTACTCGAGAACTAATCAAGCAAATGGAACCAAAATTGGTATGAGTGAGTTTTGAAGGCAAGAAATATTTTGTTTTTTAATTTAAGACCTCTCCTCACTCTGAAAAAGGGGGCTACCATACATACGAAACACAAATTTAAACCAAACATGAGAACTATCCCTACCGCCATGCAAATTTGTATGCAAGGGTTTTTGGGTCCGGGAAAGCGATCTTATTATAGTTCGACACACCTCCCGCCTTTAGAAAGGGGGCTCCCATGCAATGCACTATCTTCTGCATAACTCAAGAACTAATCAAGCAAATGGAATCAAAAATGGTATGCGGGGTTTATTGAATGCAAGAAATGTTTCTATGGTAATTCAAACACAAATTTCAACCAACTTGAGAATTATCCAGAAACTAAGCCACAAACTATGTATTGTCTGAGGTAAGAGAATGTTCTGATAGAAGTTTGAACTCCTTATTACTACAAAAAACTCATTAAAAAAAGCGTCAGTTCTATGTAATGTTCATTCATTTAGTTGCAGGCGTAGCAAACTCGCACCGATCAGCTAGTTATACATAAAATTTATGTCAACCTCAAGTGGCAACGTCGTCCTATAGAGACTTTTTTGCGCCACGCAATGCATATGTTGTATAACTCCCAGGCGTTAACTATTCACTTTTCAGTGCTTTCCGGTTGCATTTGTACAACAATGCATAAGACAAAGTGGGGTGATACGCTTGGGTTCCTAAAGCAGCTTCCATAAGCAGGTGTGGGGGAACCTCAAATCGCTTCTAACTTTCAACAAATATTTTGATACGAATGTTTAGCATGAACACAGAATTTTGTCATGATAATACCGCTTTCAGAATCCTAGAAAGTGTGAGCTGTTTAGTAGAATACCTGTAACTCAGAAATGAGAAGAAAATCTGTATTTTCCTATTTAATGCCAACTAGTGATCCTCAGAGTACAGAGATATGCGGAAGCGGCCATGTTGAGCCAATCGAGCAGCGAGAACTGTCAAAATCTGAGCCAAACGAGCATGTTTACTGTTTGCTGAAATGTTTCAATTGCTAGGTATTGAAATGGAGTTAAAATAAATAGTTTATATTTAATATGCTTCAAAAATAAAAATTAATCATTCGTATTCTGCAGAGCTCGTGGTGTAATAATAACATAATATATTATTATTATCTGTGTTCGACAATGTTGCTTGTGTTGCTGAGATGAAAGTTTGTCGGAATTTGTACAGAAAGTTATTTTTCATTTTTGGCAATTAATTTCACTGGTGCCGTCTTGAATAGAGAATTCTACTCCAGTGTCTAATTCTGTCTGTTTGTTTGGTTCGCAGATTCCCTCAAAGCCTATTCTATTTTTATCGGTGTTCGGCATTCTTGGGAAATCGGAAAAAGCTTATGTTGACACAATCCGATGATTTTCCACGTCGGCGGTTTTTGCAAAAATTTTGCAATACACTTTATAGATGATGGTTTTTTAAATATATAATAAACAAATTATTTGTACGTAATAAATAAAAACAATGGAAGCTGACAACGACGAAGTCACGCACAAAGCTGTAACATTTTACTCTGCAGAAGTGTTAGCAGATTTTGTTAACAAAACGAACACCGTTGCCAAACCAACGGATTGAATTTCCGCATATCTCTGTACTCTGAGGATCACTAATACCAACTACCTTTGTTGCTTATCATGACAGATAATTAACGATCTAGTTCCCTTATGTTATAAGTTTGGATTTAGATTTTAATGTAAACAAAAGGTTAAGTACTTGACGCTGAAGAACTTGCTCGCGTTTAATAGTAAAAAGCTGAGAAATGTGTTTAGGTTTTTTAGAGTGATCAGTGAAGTGTTAGTTTATATCTTGATAGTTTTCCTATTACAATCGTTCTTTAATCGGTTCATAATAGTGTTTTCAAATTAATGTATTCAAAAATATGAAGATCAAATTCAATGACGCGATAAAGCATACGATGTATAATAGTGAATATTTCCCATCAACTAGTAAACAAAGATAACAATTCACGCATCTTTATCAGTCTCGTCCACCTCGAATGGATTGGTAATTCGTCTCCAAGCCCCAACGTGGTAACATCCGTTCATCAACCAACAAATACTGTCTATCAAAATAAATACTAACATTCTTATCATTCGGTCGAATTATTGCCATTCAATTCTATACCATATTCCATCCACATCCTACTACTAGTGGGCCCTTCGAGCTGGTGTGCGTTATGCACGGAAACAAGCGGACCGATCCTCTACGCCTACGTTTGTTGTTACCGATCAACATTGTATACCAGTGAAACGCTGTTCCACGCCAGCCCGGCAGCTGCAGTCTGCAAATGTCGTTCAACGAGTTTGGCAGCCGGTGACCTGAGTTTGAAGGCGAACTTTTTGGAAGGCAAATTGAATTTGACTTTGGTGTACGGTTACCTAAACTTGGTAGTATTGAGTAAAAGTGATATAGGATGGCTTTCCGCGTGTTTGCATTCTCCAACAGCTGACTGGAAACAGGGCTACAGTGATCTCCGACCCGCTGGCCAGGTCGCTTCTGGGCAGGGCTCCCAAGAACGTTGGCTTGCCGATTGGGCTGGGCAACATGGGTGGACCCATGGCCAGCAATCTCATGGCCAAGGTGAGTGTTACGTATCAGGAATACAAACCGATGGCGGTTTGCTGCTGTAGAAGTTGAATTATGTCCCTGATTGCAAGACGTAGCACGCATCGGATGCTCATGTGTTCCAATAAGCTTTGACCTTAGAAACAGTGGAAAATGTTATATAACTGATTTACAGTATCATTAGCCTCAACGGTATATGAAATCCAGTTGAGAAATGCAATCTCGGTGATTACCAGCCGGTTCTGCTTCTTTCTCATTTATGTGACTCCTAAACCTGCGTTCGTCGCAAGTCGCCGCATCAGCACGATCGATCGTGGGGGCATGTCACTCTGATGGGCTCGTGCATCCTTCAACTCTCCACGCACTCTGCACTCCGTGCGTTCCAGACCGTATCAAATTAACCACGCGAAAAGAATGGCGCTGTGTCTTTTTGCCAGCCGGCGCTGCTTCGCACATCGCCAGCCGTTGATGGGTAATGGCTTCCAACGCTACACCGTGTGATATGGGGCGATTTTTTCAACCGATATGGTAAAAATAAATGCCAAACAACGCAGCGGGACTTCCTCGTTCGGTAGATGCACTTGATGACGACTTTTAAGCTGAGGGGGTTGTGCGTCGTTCGGGTGAAGATGTTAACAGCTACAAGCGTCAACCAAGCGTAACGAGATGAACGATAGACAGCTGACCTTGAACTGGCTCGTCTACACATGCCATCTAAATATATACGAAACGGAATTAGGGAAATGGTGTTGAGTAGATCAGCAATCTCGGTACAAATTAAGGCAACTTATTTCAGCGGGGCCTCATACACTATTTCGTTCGCAGGTTGAAATTTAAATACACACCTGCTTCACTGTCCCTTTCATAGTTCAAGTTCATCACGGAGAGAAAGTCATGTGTATCCCTATGGACCCTTCAGTCTTGCATAATGTAAACGGACATTTTAGAGGATCATCCCAAGGAAACATTGCGCATTGAATTTTAAGCGATTGCTGGGTGTGAAAAACTTAAATAAGACATGTTGCTGTGCTTCACTTCTTCCTAAGCCATTTTGTTATCATGTTGAAACAGAGATTAAAGCTGTGTCCATTTAAAAATCCGGAACAATAAAATCATCTGTATCTCGGTAACGGATTGACGTACAAATAAGTTAAATACATCAAACAAAGGTAATTCACTGTACTTAAATATCAATACAAATCATTTCTCTTCATTTCTAATGAAAATTCGCCCTTTCTTCTTTATTCCTCCCATCAAACGCTGCACGACTCCGAGTCAACTTCCTTGGCACATTTGTTCCACATTTTGGTCATCTGAGTCGCGTCCCGAGCCGTTTTTCCACTTTTCTCGGCTTCCGCTTTATTATTGCCCAAAATCTCTCGATGGGCCGGAACTGCGGGCAGTTGGCTGGATTTATGTTTTTACCGATGAAATCTTACGTTATTATCGCGGTACCACTGGATGACTTCCCGGCTGTAGTGACAACTCGCCAAATCTGGCCAAAACCTAACGGGACCTTTATGGGCTTTAATGAAAGGTAGTACGCGGTTTCGATGGCATTCTTCCTTGTACAACTTAGAGTCTTTTTCATCACGAACACTTTGGTCTT
>JASCZW010011655.1:0-31277 GCA_034211315.2 Aedes japonicus
TAACGTTCGTTTCACGACGGATGTGACGTGTCGATTTTTTTGAGTGTAGATAAATCGTAAATCTTGTTTAATTTTGTTCCATTCCTTCTGAACAAGTCAATTCGTCGAGCAATGCACGCAACATCACGTCACGGCATTCTTAGGTGCCAGGAAAATATGAATAGAATTAAAATAAGTTTTTCAAGACTAACTTTAAGCCTCTATATTTATTTGATTCGAATAACTTTACCTTTCTCCAAATTGGTGAAATGGGTTAGATCGTCGGTACACCCAAAAGTTGAAAAGGTGGCAAACATATGTGCCACGTAATAACTGCAATTTTCCACTCATATCTTGAGAAAACTGCTTGATTCGAAAAAGCAATCCTCCGCATATTGATCCAAAAGCATGCGAATGTGTGCGAGTAACTGTATGCACACAGACAGCTGAAAACAAAATTATTTGTCTTCGTAGCTGTATCGCTTACATTGTTGCCCACAGCCAATATTGCATTTTTGCAATCGCTATACAATCTTGTTGTTTTTCAGCGTTTATCCAATGGGTTATCTGGAAAAGGATATGAACTGATGTGTTTCTAGGACCGATAAGAACTTGCTGATACATCATTTTAAAGCCAGAAACTATCATTATTCGGTGTTCAGGAACCCGGTACGATTGAACGTGCATGTCTTCTTGGACTGTTGCCCCAACCATTATCGTATCGTTCACGAGATGGAAGCATTGAGTGTTTTACGCAACGCGTGACATACAACTGTAGCGGTTTTTGATTGGGGTGGAGATGAATCTGCACTTTGAACCACTCCTAAACGTATGAACCGTCAATACTATCTAGCAAACATCCGAACTTGCGGACCTTCAATATGTTGGAAAAAATGCGGTTACTTCCCAATACAATTTACAGTTCCATGTTTCGAGTTCGCAAACCGTTAGGTTCGTTGGTGAAACCGATTGGTCCAGTCCGCAACAACAGCGGTGTTGATCACTTCTAGCTCACCGGTCAAATTCCTTCCGAAGTGGCTAGCGAAGCGAACGATCAACTTTCGATGAGATTGATGGACGCCATTCAACATGCAAATATGGTTCAAGCCCAGTTTAACCAATTGAACACTTCTCGCTCGTCGCTCTTATCAGCAGTCATTCGGCCTTCCTTATCGCTCCCGTGTGAGTGAATGCTGCGAAAATCGTGATGACGATATTGATGACGATCGTGATGAGTGTGCTGAGGGTGCTGAATTCCTTGGTTTGGCCAGAGTCGATAAAGAAGAGTCGCGCAAAGAGTGAAACCGATGCTACCTATCGATCAAAACAAACAAGCTACCTATCGAACAAAACAAACAAAAACGTTTGGATCAGTGAGGAGTATTGTTATCTCGCGATGAAATTTTTCCATAATTATGACGAAAAAGAGAAGAATAAAATAATGTTGCGCATAAAGTCAAATTTAATTAATTAAAATCTCAATAAAATACAAAATAATTTATTGTTACAACACCATAAAATTTATTGTTAAAACCATAAGTTTTATTGTCAGTAACAACCCAATCACACTAGCGTTTATTGTTTTCCACAATAGAATCTATTGTTAATTGGACTTTTACAATAGAAAATGGGCAAGAATAGCAACAATAAAAATAACTATTTTTTCGCGAACAAATTAAAACCAAAACAGTTCGTTCTATTGTAACTCTATAGTCGGAATCAATTCAGAAATTTTTACGTAACAAAAAAGACAGTCGACGTTCGATAACTGCAACATCTTTACATTACAGTTATCGAATGACATTCGATAACTGCATCGCCAGATATATGTCAATAATACGTCAAAGGAAGTGGAATCATCCGAAAGTTCTTAATGAGTTCCTAGTGAGTTCCGTTCATCCTTTGACAGATAGCTGACCAATAACTGCATAGTTGTTACACTTATTGGTCTTGCAGTTAAAAAGCATTGCAGTTAAACCGCTTGCAGTTATCGAACGTCAACTGTAGTTTATTGTCCATAAATAGATCTTATGGTAATTTTTTGGATTTGTTTTGTAATCTATTGTATTTTTTTATCCGGGTAAGCCTGAATAAGTATGCTAGTCAGTGAAAGCATAAAAAATTATTTATAGCAAAAAGAATCTTCTAAATAAAATACATCATGGTTCAAAATATTGAAATTGGTACAGCAATGGTAGCATTTCCTTTAAATTAAATGTCCTTTTCAGTTTCATGAGCTTTGAACTATCCCTTCACACTGGTTTAGGCCTCACATCTCGGACAAATTATACAGAAATAATATACAAAACTATTTTATTTATAAAACCTTTATTACATTTTTTGTTTAAAACTTAGCTTGAAACTTAATAAAACTATATTTCGTCATATTTAAAAAACTTAACAAGATATATCACTGGACATTTTAAACTGCCATCGATCGACTATCATGCATAATGGATCGTGCTTTACGAGGATTGTTAATACGTAAGCGGAATGTTACAAAACGATCAATTATTTTATTACGGATATCGTGGCACTCTTCTTCAAAAATGTTAGTTCGCACTGATTTCATTAATGTCGTCAGCTTTGAAATAATATTGTCATTGTTCTGTGTAAAATTATCTACATTATCACGAAAGATCCTTTCCAAAGCAATAAAAAACATGTAAACCTGTTCCGTCGCATACAATAGGGCTACTCCTGTGTAATCTTTAAGAATGGAGTACTTTGTATACTCCGTTAAAAAGGGACTTTCGCTCAAACAAGGGTTAAAACACTACTCACACACTGAAAAGTTTTTCGATACACTTCGCAGTATGTATCCAGCAATGTGGTAGATAAGATTTCGTTCCGATATGTCGAATACTTGATCGTCAAAAATTTCTTTCGTAAATTCTATATCAATCAGATCAGTCTCCTAGAAATTGAAGAAATAGTTAAAGTTAATTATAAATTTATGCATTTTAAGTATTACCATGTCAACTTCGCTTGGTGTCGCATGAACCTCTGCTACACGAGCAGACACCGGAACGTTTTTTCGAGCGCCTTCGGTCAAACTCAACAACCATGTTCTATCATCTTCTTCGTAGGACGACGAAGATATTTCTGTCATAAACTGCGAAATTGTGAGCAACTTCAAGTTGTCTTTAAATTGTAAGGCTGTTGGTCGCTTTTGTTTGAACCGAAGCAGCGAAAAAATATTTTCGACACAATCTTGTGTAAAGCGGGCTGTGAAGATGTATGGGTAGCGCTCGTTGATCAAAAAGTGATGCTGCAGTCTTAAAACAGAATGAGTACAAAGGATGGTCAAAGCTTGCCACGGTTTCCAACGTTTTGACACACCAACCTTGCATTCGAAAATAAACTTACAGTAGGATTTCAGAAAGGCTACTGTTTGTTTATATACCTCGATGTTATGCAAACTTAGGGCCAAATCAAACTTCCTCGATGTCATTACTTTATACCATCGCCAGATATGCTCGATGAGAAACGCGGTCGTTAGTAGATCAGGTCTTTTCAATTCCGCACTCATAAATCTCAATGCTGTTGCAACGTCGTGGTTCACGAGCTTATACGAACTAACAACTTTCATTGCATCCAAGTGGTTTGCTTTTAGAAAATCAACATCCTTAACAGTTAGGCGAGACGCCATTTTAAGGCCTTTTCTAGCTTCGTACTCAACCAATTCCTTCAGATGAAAGATGTTCGCTTGATTAGTAGTTAGTCCGTTTGCCACAACTGTTTCTTGGGGAAGGTAAATAATTTTATTTTTTACCCATCCCTGGACAGTGCTTTTGAAAACATGAGTCGCGTCAGGCATAATCTCAAGTCTGTCACTTGTACGGATCTGGTGACTCGGAGGCATGTTGTTCAGCACTTTATCCTTTGAATGTCTGATGCCAAAGTTATTCCACATGCGGACGTTATTTGGTCCACAATCTGTAGTGACAAAGTGAACCTTTAATCCCACTTCTTCGGCGCAGCGGATGACATCGATAACAAGGGTCTTTTGGAAATCTGCTGGTATCGTGTTGCCGGTGAAGTGGTACGCCACTACCTGTTTCCATCGATTGTGCACCCCAACTAGCATCACCACCAACCCATGTGTTGCTTTTTGGCGTTGACCAGGAGTCGTTATATATCCAAACAGTTTTTTGTTGTTGTTGCAGAACGATAGGCCCTGATCGATCGACATTTCGTCGAGTACAATACCACAGTCGCGGTCTGCGGGTGACATATGCTGCACTTTACTTCGCAAAAGCTCAAAAATTTCAGTAAGTATTCCAGTGTCAAAGTGTAAGTGCTGTACATGCAATTGCTGGGTCCGAACAGATGGCACGGGATATTGCTTCTTATTTCGCAGAAAATTGTAGCCCTTGGTGCCACAAGCAAAGCGCATTTGAAGGCTGTCGAGAATCGTCTCACGCGACCACTTCTGAACACGCTGAACATCACCACGAAGCAGACTTACTTGGTCTGGGTTGAACAACTTCAGCTCCACGCTATTTTCAGCGTCCTTCGTAATTTTTAACTTCAGGTTACGCTTTGTCCGTTTGAGCTGTTGTCGAAGAAGTCTTATAGTTTTATCTTTCTGTTTCATCTGCCCTCGTAGTTGGTGAATAGTTTTAATTTGCCTAAAATGAAAGGAAATAAGTCTATTATTACTGATCAACAACGGCGCCAGCCAAGTCCTTGCAGTCAGTTGGGAAGAAGAAGGAATGTTAGTAGCGTGCAGTTATTGTTAACCACTGAGATCGAGAATATCCCTGCATCTCAACAATAACCACACAGGAAGGATGTTTTTGTTAGAAGGTGGGGTAAAGTAGTCAGGGACTCACATTGGAATGTGATGCGACTGGCCGGAGCTGGGATTGAACCCAAGACCTTATGATCCGTAATCAGTATGGAATTAACCATACGCTTTCCATATAATAAATGGGATACAATACAATGTATTGTGAACGAATGACGAAACATATTGAATACTTTACAATAACAATTCAACGCTACCTTACAAAAAAAAAAAAAAAAAATTGTTATGGTGTACAGTCAACCCTCCATGAGTCGATGTTTCATGAGTTGATATTTCCATGAGTTGATGGTTCCTTTAATATCGACTCATGGAGAGTTGACTGTATTTTGTGATTTCGGGTTCTAATAAAAGTTAAATTTTCATCAGTATCAAGCATCACAGCATGTTGAATAGTTTTCTTTACCATTTAAAAACCATTTAATTGAGATTTTTTTACAATACATTTAATGGTTTATAGTACGTTTTGAATAGTACTGTTACAAAACAACGTATTGTTTTTAAATACTATTTTTTATCCGGGCACTAGGTTGTAAACTCCGTGAAAGGAAATACGTTGTATTCAATCCACTTTGGGTGAACGTTCATTCCTATATCACAGACAAACAGATATAACACTCACCATCGCATCCATCGCAAAATTCAACAGTAATTAAAAAAAATCAAGTGTAGATAGGACTGTACTCACATCTGTCATGGAGGCGCTAAGATCATTAAAAAATCCGAATCGATATGACAACCCAAGTAACCATCCAGATGAAGCAGCAATGATAAACACATGATAAAGGCATATGACGAATTTCACGCCAACACGACCAGCGGTTGGCAGCACCCTCTCAGAATCGAATGAAACTTGGTACACAGAGACAAATTTGGTAGTCAATTTTACCATTATTGGGGGTTAGGATGACTATTACAGTATAGTGTTTTTGAACTGACTATGATCATGGTCAAAACACCCATTAAAAATAGTTGATTCAACATTTACCATAATATTGGAATAGTCCTTGTTACCATGATCATAGTCAAGAGTGCCATGAACGTGGTGAATTCGTCCATTTTCATGTTTATTGTAACCATTATATACGATAGTCATCTTGACCATGATTTAATTGTCGGTATAACGAGAGAATTTTTCTCAAAGTAGGCAGTCTGGGTCTTTTTAAGCAATTTTGCATACTTTGTTTTTCGATTTTCTATACACATCTATACGAATTTCTATACATCATCTATACGAATTTCTATACATCCATAACGTTTCATTCGATAATGAGAGGCTACTGAGCCTATATCTGGCCATATTGGCACGAAACACGCCGAAAAACATCTATTCAATGTGGACATGAAAAAGTTTTTGTTAGCAAAACTTTGGTTGCAATCGTTGAAGTAAGAACTTCAAATGACGATTCCTTAAAAAAAAACCAAGATAAAATATTTCGTGGGTTTCATGTCATTTACTATTGAAGAAAACTAAATTTGGGCGAAGAAAACAACTGAATCCTCTGCAGAAAGCTTCCGAATCCTGTGCAGGAGACTTTCGAATTATTTTCAGGAATCTTCCGAATCCTGTGTAAGAAACTTCCAAATGCTGCGCAGGTAACTTCAAACTCCTATGTAGGAAACTACAGAATCCTGTGCAGGAAAATTCTGAATCCTATGCAGGAATTTTTCGAATCATGTGTAGGAATTTTCCGAATTCTGTTCAGGAATCTTCCGAATCCTGTACAAGAAACTTCCAATTCCTGTGCAGGAAACTTTCGAATCATGTGAGAAAGGTCTACTGTTCAAAAAGAAACGAGATGTGTAAAAAAATTGATAGTTACCGTGATTGAGATCCAGAATTTGTTTGATGTTCTGCTGAGTAGGATTCAAAGCATTCATCCTTGCTTCCTGCTGCATATGATGCACTCGTCGTAGATGCAATCGACTCGGTAGAGGAGCAGCTCGATAAGGTAGAATGAGATGCAGTTGAAATCGTTCGTGATAGTTGGGTAGCATGTGCAGTAGATGTAGGTTGTCCAGCTGCATCGTTCCATCCTCGATTCCAGATGCAAAGGATGCGATCGACTCTGTAGAGGAGCTGCTCAATAAGTCAGACAGATTTGATGCAGGTGGATTTCTCTTGTAATAGCTGGGTTGCATGAGTTGCAGCGAATGGTTCCGCTGAGCAGAATCTGAGTATCCATCCTTGCTTCCAGCTGCATATGATGCAATCGTCGTAGATGCAATCGACTCTGTAGAAGAGCTGCTAAACAAGTCATATTGAAATGATGCAGTTGAACTCTCTTGTGATGATTGGGTACTAGTAAAATTGTTGTTCAAATTTACAATAATACAATGTGTAAATAAAAATATTTCACCGGAAACTGAAGCACCGTTTTACCCACCAGTAATCGATTATCGTCGCATGTTAGTGAATTCATATCTGGTACGTTCTCATAAACCGGGACTGCTCCCGGGAGAGTTAATAATCGACCACCGTCAGTCGCCATATACACATCCGTGTCATAATTGAAATGCAACTGTAATATTCACAATTATGTTTATGCATTAAATATTTTCCAAATAATTACTTACACTGCAAATACGACTATTTTCGGACAATTCCGAATCCAACGGCAAGCGGCAAAATGAAATCCATTTGTTTCTCAGCTCCCGGTCGCTCGGGAACCGGAAGAAGCTCAAATGTTTGATTCGGTGTTTTTTGTCTTGTTTATTTTTACGGAAAACAGCTGCGCACCTCATTTTTCCCACTTCTATGCGTGTAACAGGAAACACGGAACAAACTTTTCCACTTTGCTGCTCAGAACACTCAGAATCTCAGCACTCCTACGATAAATGTAAATAAATACCAACGATTACCAGTCAACACATGAAAACTGATGGAGTCATGCAAGGTTAGAGCTGCCGGAGTCGGTTGTTGATAAACACGAAGAAGAACAACCAAACAAAGAAGCCTCTTTGCGCGACTCTTCTTTATCGACTCTGGGTTTGGCTAGCTTCTAGCAGATACTGGACATCCGATCGTTTTGGCATATCAACGTTATAGTTTGAGAGGTTCATCATACTCTCCAAAGCATTTCTTATGGTTTGAAATGCTGATTTGTAGGGCCTGCACCAACTCTCAGTTGCGCCATCGGACGTCCGTCGTGTTCATCTCTTTAATCTCCTAACATGGCTAACCGACGCTGTTTTGAGTCGCCCCTGACACGGATAACTGGCGCGTAGATAAGCTGCAGGAGGGAGTTAATCACAGAGATAAACAATTTCATGTTAATGTATGGCAAGTGTTGCTACAAATGGCCATGTATAATTTACTATGCTGGTATATTCAAAATAAGAGTTCGTTAAACTACCGGTGATTTCATTAAGTACACCAGAATAAGAAACTTCAAAAATTCCATATCTCGCATTTCACAAACCAGGCGCATCCATCGAAGAGTCCATTTTTTTCTAGATTTCAATTTCAGATGATCCCGTGCCTGGGCCGGGATTGTTTTCGAACACACAAAACAAACATCAAATAATATAACCAGCAGATAGTGGTGAGGCGAATAAATGTGCCCGACTATCTACCGTAGGAAGTTCCTTCCGTCCTTCCTAGTTCCTCCCCGTTCGTCTCGTCACCCCGAAATGAAAGCTGATTGATTGACAGTGATTATTTTAATCCGCCTAGCGAAAATTCTCCTTTTCCACTTCCTGGGACCGGCACTAGCTATTTTTTTTTTTTCATTTTTCGGGACCAACTGTCGGTCGGTCGTCGTTTTCGATTGTGACGGATATCGTTTCATTTGTCCTTGTTATTTTTTCGAGTGCCACCTCCGCACTTGTTCCCACTGTCGTTCTACTCTCTTGTGTTTACCTCTCCCGTACAAGGAAGGGTATGAATATCACTTGGGGAAGCAACTCTGAATTTTGGGGTTTTCGAATGTTTCGGATGATGTGGATTATTATTTTATAAGAACATTTCACTTAGATGATAAGCCTTGCTTTGAACATTTTTCTCATTATTCTTATATTATTTTGCGCAGGGTCGATTTGAAATTACATCCATGATAGACTATTCCAAGAACCTTCGAAAAAATATCTCGTTCCTTCCGTAAATTTTTTTCGGAAGCTTTTCTTCGTAATCTTCTCTGAAGTTTCAATGATTTATCTATTCCTGTGAAGTTCTCTGAAGTTTCGTGAACTTCTTTGAAGTTTCGAGAACTTCTCTGACTTATCAAGAACTTATCTGAAGTTTCGAGAACATTACTGAAGTCTCGAATTTTTTTCTGAAATTCCGTGAACTTCTGTGTGGTACCGAGAACTTTTCTAAATTACGGTGAACTTCTTTAAGATTCCGTGTTTCTTTTTCAACTTCCTTGAATCCCTCTGAAGTTCCGTGATATTCTCCGAAGGAACTTCTCGTAAGTCTCGTGTACTTCTCTGAATAATGATCGCATAAAAAAGCGACTATTTTCGGATGACGGATTGACAAACCTAATTGCATTTTATTTATTAAGAAATTGAAAACTTCACAAAAATACTTCCACTCCCTGACACGCTGGATTGCGGCAGTTATCCAGAAGATTGGCCCCAGGTGAAAAAATAAGTTTATGTTTAGGCTTCTTCAGTACCTTGGTCGTCTTTTTGATCAAATCATCCGTCGTTTTGGTCACAAAATTATTTGAATATACCCTCGTCTTCAAATTGGCCCAGAACCTCAATTAGGCGGGGCTGGGGAACGTTGGGAGGGTTGGCATGCTTCGGCACGTTCCGCTTCACCAGGAAGATCTCTTTGACCAGAATCTTCAGCCGTTGTGTCTGGGTTTCCGCTTTGTTCTCCGACACGGCTGGCTTGGACTGACGCATGTGGATATCCATTTTGGCCAAATACTTCTTGACCGTTTGGTCTTGGCCAGTCCCAACGCACGGAAAGAAGTGGCCACCTTGCTTTCCGTCTTCCATTTGAGCTTCGATTGAATCCTCCGGTCGTTTAACACGGTCGGACGGCTTGAATCAGGCTTCTGCTCGATGGACTCTCCCTTTTCCAGAAGTGTCAAAATCTTGTAGATGTTTTTGCGATCGCATCCGACTGACTTTCTTAGGCCCGGATAGAGCAGGCGGTACGAACAAACCATAGATCGAGATCGTTTTCGCTCTAGCTACCGTAAACAAACAGATGGAGCTGTTAAATTTTCACAGTATATAGACAACTAGTATAAATTGACTACTGACCGGTGGACCGACCACCAGGTGGCAGGGTAATTGCAAGAAAAATCTGAAGTTCCAAGCATTTAACTTAAGCTTCGAAGACTTGTATGAAAATCGGTAGACTTTTTTGAAATTGCC
The DNA here is from genome assembly GCA_034211315.2 of Aedes japonicus. Classification (NCBI taxonomy): domain Eukaryota; kingdom Metazoa; phylum Arthropoda; class Insecta; order Diptera; family Culicidae; genus Aedes; species Aedes japonicus. The sequence goes on from JASCZW010011655.1 coordinate 10,124, forward strand.
AGAATTTGTCTAAACTTTATCTCTTACTTTTATCCGATGAGTTCTCTGAAGTTTTGTGAACTAGTCTGAAATTGTTACGACTTCTCTTCTAAAGTTCCGTGCATTCCTCTGAAGTTTTAAGGACTTTTCTGAAGTTCCGGAACTTAAGAAAAAAACACCACACCACGCAACTCTAGATAAATTGGCGAATCACGAGAAAAGTCCTCGGAACTATTGACAAGTCAGATTTCTTAAAAATTTCGAGGACTTTTCTTAAGAATCGTCAGCTTATCAGAAGTTCCGTGTGCTTCCCTAGTGTTTCTTTCTTAACTTCCAAGGCTTCTTAAGTTCTGATGACTTCCATGAAGTTTTTTGAGTTTATCTATTGGTTCAAGGACTTCTCTAAAACTTTCGGAACGTTCTGAAGTTCTCGGAACTTTGTTAAGATCCTGAGAGTTACTATAAAGTGCCGTATAATGCCCTGAAGTCTCTAGGACTTTTCTGAAGTTCCGTTATATAATGGAACTTCAGGAACGTTATCGGAACTTTAGAAAGAAACACCAGAGAAGTTAATGCAACACAGATAAGTTGGTGAATTTCCAGAAAAGTCATCGGAAGCTTTGAGAAGAAAGATTTCTCAAAACTTTTCTGGACTTTTCTGAATATTCGTCAACTTATCTGAAGCTCCATGAACTTCTCTGGTGTTTCTCTCTTAAGTTCCGATAGCTTCTCTGAAGTTCCGTTGTATTATCTAAAGTTCTCTGTATGATCTGAAGTTCTGTTCAGGACTTCTCTGAAGTTTCGATGACTTCACTGAAGTTTTATGAATTTATCTGTAGTTTCGAGGACTTCTCTGAAATTTTCGAAACGTTCTGAAGTTTTCGGAGCTTTGTTGAAATTCTGAAGACTTTTTTAAGGTTCCGTGTATTCCTCTGAAGTCTCAATGATTTTTCTGAAGTTCAGTTATACTACGGAAGTTCAGAAAAGTCCTCGGAGCTTAAGAAAGAAACACCAGAGATGTTCACACAACTCCAGATAAGTTGTCGAATCTCGAGAAAAGTTCTCGGAACTTTTTAAAGGCCGATTTCTAAAAAGTTCTAAGGACTTCTCAGAGTACTCGTCAACATATTTGAAGTTCCATGAACTTCTCTGGTGTTTCTTTCTTTCGTTCCGAGGACTTCTCTGATGTTCCGTAGTATAATCTAAGGCTCTGAGGATTTCTCTGAAGTTTTGACGACTTCACTGAAGTTTTGTGAGTTTATCTGTTGTTTCAAGGTTGTCTTTGTAGTTTCGAGGACTTCTCTGAAATTTTCGAAACTTCCTGAGGTTCTCAGATCTTTGTTGAAGGTTCTAGAAACTTTTCTTATGTTCTTGGAACTTCCTGAACTTGTTGGAACTCTGAATTTCTAGAGAACTATCCGAAGTTTCAAGGAGTTCTTAGAAATTATATCGTCGATTGAAATTAAAGTTTGTAGGGCATCCTTGAAGCTTTAAAACTCTTTGTGATTTTTCCTAATAATATTTCGTTCTTTCCGTACAAGTCTCTCGTAAGCTCTCTAAAGCTCCATGAGCCTTTCTCCGTAATCTTCTCTGAATTTTCAATGATTTATCTGAAATTCCGTGAATTTTTCTGAAGTATCGTTAACTCCTTTGAAGTTTCGAGAAGCTTCGTGAACTGTTCTGAAGTTTTGTCAACTTCTCTGAAATTTCGAGAACGTTACTGAAGTTTTGAAAATTTTTCGAAAATTTGGTGAACTTCTTTGAAATTCTGTGAACTCCTTTTAACTTTCATAAATTCCGTTGAAGTTAAATGAACTTCTCAGATTTCCATAAAGTTTTCTTCTAGTTCTTCGAGAACTTCTCTGATATTTCGAGAACGTTACTGAAGTTTCGAGAATTTTTCTGAAATTCCGTGAACTTCTTTGAATTTTCATAAAGTTTTCTGAAGTTCCATGGACTTTACTGAAGATTCATGAATCTCTCTGAAGTTCCAAGGATTTGGTTGAAGATTCGTGAGTCTCTTTGCAATTCCGTGAACTTCTCAAAATTAACGTAAACTTCCTTCGGAGAATCCGTGAACTTCTCTGAAGTTTTGTGTATTTTTCTAAAAATATCTCGTTCTTTCCGTAAAAGTCTCTGGTAAGTTTCGTGAGTTTTTTTCGGTAATCTTCTCTGAAGTTTCAATGATTTATCTGAAATTCCGTGAGTTTCTCTGAAGTTTCAAGAACTTTTCAGATGTTTCGAGAACGTTACTAAAATTTCGATAATTTTTCTGAAATTCCGTGAACTTTGAATTTTCATTAAGTTTTCTGAAGTTCCATGGACTTTACTGAAGATTCATGAATCTCTGTGAAGTTCCAAGGATTTGGACTCTCTGCAATTCCGTGAACTTCTCAAAATTAGCGTGAACTTCCTTAAGGTTCGAAGAACATCTCAGAATAAACGTGAACTTCTCTGAAGTTTTTCCTCAATTTGAGGATTGAAGATTTTCCTCAAAATGTCTCGTTCTTTCCGTAAAAATATATCGTAAGTTCTCTTAAGTTTTGGGAGCTTTTCTCCGTAATGTTCTCTGAAGTTTTAATGATTTATCTGAAATTCCATAAGTTCCTATGAAGTTTTGTGAAATCTTTTGAAGTTTCGAGATGTTTCTCTGATGTTCGAGAATTTCGCTGAAATTTAGTGAATTCTTTTGATGTTAAATGAACTTCTCTGATTTCTGAAGATTCGTGAATCTCTCTTAAGTTCCAAGGATATGGTTGAAGATTCATGAATCTCTTTTAAATTCCGTGAACTTCTCCAAATTAACGTGATCCAAGAACTTCTCAAAATATTCGTGAACAACTCTGAAGTTCTGTGATTTTTCCGAAAAATATCTCGTAAGTTCTCTTATGTTTCGTGAGCTTTTCTCGGTGATCTTCTCTGAAGTTCCATTTTTTAGAAATTTCGAGAACTTCTCTGATGTTTCGAAAACGTTACAGAAGTTTCGAGAATTTTGCTGAAATTCCGTGAACTTCTTTGAAGTTCTGAGAACTCCTTTGAACTTTCGTGAATTCTTTTGAAGTTTAATGTACTTCTCTGATTTCCATAAAGTTTTTTGAAGTTCCAAGGACTTTCCTGAAGATTCGTGAATCTCTCTGAAGTTCCAAGGATTTGGTTGAAGATTCCCGAATCTCTTTGAAATCTCTCGTTTGTTCTCTTAAGTTCCGTGAGCCTTTCTCTGCAATCTGCCCTGAAGTTTCAATGATTTATCTGAAATTCCGCGAGTTTCTCTGAGGATTCGTGAACTCTTTGGAAGTTTCGAGAACTTCTCTGAAGTTTCGAGAACTTCTCTGAAGTTTCGAGAACTTCTCTGAAGTTTCGAGAACTTCTCAGAAGTTTCGAGAACTCCTCTGAAGTTTCGAGAACTTCTCTGAAGTTTCAAGAACGTTACTGAAGTTTCAAGATTTTTTCGTGAAATTCTCTGAAGTTTTGTGAACTCCTTTGTAAGCTCGTGAATTTCTTTGAAGTTAAATGAACTTCTCTGATTTCCATAAAGTTTTACTTTACCGAAGATTCGCAAATTTCTCTGAAGTTCCAAGAATTTGGTTTAAGATTCGTGAATCTCTTTGATATTCTGTGATCATTTTCAAAATTACGTTAGCTTCTTTAAGGTTCCAAAAATTTCTTTAAGGTTCCAAGATCTTCTTGAAATATCCGTAAAAAGTTTTACTTTACTGATTTCGTGAATCTCTTCGAACTTCTAAGGATTTGGTTAAAGATTCGTAAATCACACTGAAATTATATGAACTTCTTAAAATTAACGCAACTTTTTTGAAGTTCTGTGAAATTTCCTAAAAATATCTCGTTCTTGCCGTAAAAATCTCTCGTAAGTTCTCTAAAGTCTTGTGAGCTTTTTTCCGGAATCTTCTGTGAAGTTTCAATGATTTATCTGAAATTCCGTATGTTTCTCTGAAGTTTAGCAAACTCCTTTGAAGTTTCGAGAACTTCTCTGAAGTTTTGATAATTTTTCTGTAATTCCGAGAACTTCTTTGAAGTTCTCTGAAATCTTTTGAGCTTTCGTGAATTCCTTTTAAAATAAACAAACTTCTCTGATTTACATAAAGTTTTCTGAAATTTCAAGGACTCAACTCAAGATTCGTAGATCATCCTGAAATTCCATGAACTTCTCTTCTATGAAGTTTCGATGACTTCTCCGAAATTTTCGAAACTGTAAGATGTTCTCGGAACTTTGTTGAAAATTCTTCAAACTTTTTCAATGTTCTTGGAACTTCCTGAGCTTCTTAAAACTCGGAATTTCTAGAGAGTTTTCTGAAGTTTCTAGGATTTCTTTGACATTTTAGAGTTAACTGAAATGTGTGGGACTTCCTTGAAGCTTTGAAACTTTACTAAAGTTCTCGAGACTGCACTGAAGTTTTCTGAAATTCGATAAAGTTCCCTGAGCTTCAATGAAGTCCACTTAAATTCTCGCGACTTTTCTGAAATCCTTTGGATTTCAATGAAGTTCTTTCAACTTCCCTGTAATCCATCAGACATCCTTGTTGTCCTTGAAGCTTCTCGGGATATATTGAGACTTGCATGTGATTCTCGGCACTTTTCTTACATTCTATGAACCTAAGAGAAGTTTCAAGAAGGTCTTTTTGGTTCTGACGACATTGATGAAGATCCTTGAACTTTTGTGAGCTTTTTTGAGCTGCTATTCAGAAGTATCGAGAGCTTCTTTGCAGTTCTTGGAAGTTTTGGAAATTTTCTGAATTGTTGGTACTTTGCTTAAGTTTTCGGAACTTTTTTGTATGTCTAAAGTTTCGGAACTTTTCCTAAATTTGCGGACCTTTTTTTGAAGTTTTCGGAACCTCTCTGATGTTTTCGCAACTTCACTGAATTTCTAGAGAGTTATCTGAAATTTTAGAGAATTTTTTTTTTAATTCTAGAGGGTTATCTGAAACTGTTGGAACTTACTTGAATCGTTGGGAGGTTACTTAAGTTTTTGAGACTTCACTGAAGTTTTCTGGAATTCGCTGAAGTTTCCTGGGATTTGCTAAAATTCATGAGGTTTCACTTAAACTTAAGTTATTTTAACTTCATTGTAATTCAAGGGATAACCCTGATGTTCTTGAATATAAATTTGATGAACGTTGGTCAACTATTGGATTCCCATTTTTGGCCAAACAATGTTTAGTCAAATATTTAACAAAATTAATATAAGAGTGATGGTGTTGACAAACATTATTTGGCAAAACTTAACGAGCAAAATTTTAGCCACTTTGTCCAACAGAAGAAAGTTTATTCATCGCATCACAGTAGGCAAGCAATTCCGTCGAAAGTTAAAGCCGTAGGAAAGTTCAAATCATAAAATAGGTGGATCGATTCCGGCTTTTATATTAACCGCAGCAGATCAAGGTATCTAGATATGATGCAGAGGATTCACTTGTGAATTTTAATTTCAATTACCTGCCTACTTGTGATTCCGATTGGGGAGGTTTATATTTTGTGCCATTCTCTCATTTTCGCGCTCTCTATAATTGGATCGGATGATTTAATTTCATGGTGGGATTCACCTCTGGAAGTGCTTTTTGACCACACCGACGGCCGGGTTGACCAATGAACGGAAACTTATGCAGGGCTGATCAAACAGGGGACAGCTGATATCCGAAGGTTTATTTGAAAAGTTGAAATTCTCGTTAGATGTGTTTATATTTGAACTGAATAATTGAAAAAGATTATTTTCATTCTTTCTCATTCTCGTGTTTTGGAAACGGTTGATCACGTCTTATCTTTTTTCATTTGATCATCGGAGCTTCTGTCTTTTGAAAATATAGCAAAGCAAATCTCAGTGAAATTGCAAATGTTTGATCCTGAAGTATGATTATAGGTGAAAAATCACTCCATGTTTTGCTTTCGGAACAAATTAACTTCCCCGTGCCGAGTAATCGCCGGCCAATAATCGCTAAAAGCCGAGCTCCTTTACTTTTCCGAAGGAACCTCGATTCGCTCGATCAACGGAACAAAGGCATCGACGCTTCGTTCGAAACTACTTAATACTTTTTAATTAAAACTTACTAATTGAAAATAGCACACGTTCGCATTTTTAATTAAATCTCGGTCCATGACGAAAATAACAATCAGAATCAAACGAACAAGCGCTGCGCGAAAAAAAAACATATCCTGGGAGGTCAAAGTTCCGACTTCCATACAAACTTGAACTTTTTGTTGATACTGTTGGTGGAGAAAAAGAAAAGTGACGTCACGAAGGTGAGCCGGGGAGGCGAGGGCAAGTCCCACATTCAACAAACTAATCTCCGTCTCAATTGATTGCCAATATTGAAAGCAAATCCTTCGCTTTTAAGATTCATTTCAGAGGATTAAAATTCCCCCTTCCGCTCGAATCGCACAAATTCCACCAAAGTAGTCCGTTTTTTTCTCCTCTTCTTCACATACCTACATATTCAATCGAGCAGTCAAAAAACGTCCAACCGACTCACTTGACTGCTCGTCGTCGTCGAATGTCGAATATTCCGAGGATGGCAAACCGATTGCGAGCCAAAACCTAAAGCAAACACAGTGCTATTTTTAATTAAATTTGCTTATTTCAGCTGCTTTTTCCTTCCGTTTCACACCAACAATCGTCGTTTCTAGTCGTTCCGAAGACTTTCCAGCCCAACACCCAATTTTCGATTGTTCGGCCAATAATAGAAACGGAACGGTTTGGAGTGCACACATTCGCCTCTACTAGTATCCGTCCGTTCAATTTCCCCCTCCTTCCTGGGAACAACCGAACTGCGAGAAGTTAAATGGCATCGGAGAAAGAAAAATGTATTTTCCTTTCATTATCATTTGTTTAAAATCAAACTAGGTACCCCCGCGCGCGCGGCCCCCCATCTCCGCCAACCCCAATTGGCCGCGACCGGACGGACGGGAAAACGATTGTGTATGGACGAAATTTAATTTTTCATTCTCCCCCGGACCCGGAGAATTCACCATGGCACCAAAAGTCGTATCGCATTCCTCTTCTTTTTTTCCTTCTTTCGTTTTAATTTTTTTCTTTTCCAGCTCACCTCATCTTCCACCACCTTGCCGACGGTAGTAGCGAACATTGTGTAGCGCAGGGAATTTCTTTTTAAAATGGCATTAATTTTTCGCTAGAGAAAGCACTCGAATTTCAGTGACAGTGACAATGGATGACCGAAGCGAAGGAAAATGAAGCGGATTTTAGAGAGACACAAACGAAAAGGAAAAAAAAGGATACAGGAATGTTTATAGTGCTTCTTAGGCAACACTCCCTCGGAGAGTATTTATAAATGAAGCGTCAATTCAATTTCGATTGTCGATTATTTAATATTGATGATAGTTGAATTCCTACAAGCGGCTCGTTCTTGCTGGCACGTCGAATGAAAAAAGAAGAAAGCAACGGTCAAAAACCGAAAGAGAAATTGATAATATAAAAATAGTTGAGGAGAATCGTGGAGGAAGGGAGATCAAATGAGAGTAAGCCAAAGAGACTATTAGCAACAATCAATATGAAAATAGCTATTTGAAATTGATTCACTATTGTAGAACCCCAAGTTCCGAAGTACACCGTGCTATAGACACTGTATACAGACCGGACAACGGACAAAATCATACAATCTGCCAACCCTGAAAAATGTCATAAATTTGAGCAATTAATCTGGCACCACTTGTATTTGTACAAACTTGATGTAAACAGCGCAATAGGCTAAAAAAAAAGTTTCGGTTGCGATGTTGGTTGTTTGTTTTGATTCCGTCTGAAGATATTCATTCAAAAGCATAGTGAAAAATGCCGTGTAAAAATGAAGTGTTTGGAGCGAAATTGTGGCAATAACTCGCGATGTGAAGTGAATTCTGTGGGTTTCTTCCGGTTTCCAAAGAAAGATAATTTAAGGCAGAAATGGCTTGCATTATGCGGCATGATTTTGCATGATTTTCAGATTCTAGGAAGCCATAAGCTGTGCAGTGTAAATACATAATACTATAATTTGTTTGCTCCATTACTAATTATAACAAATATATCCAGTAACATTTTAAATACTTACATTTACTGAATATGGAAGTAGAAAATCCCTTATTTCGACAAAGATTTTTCATTAGGGCCTAACTGACAAACGTAAACAATGGCTTTTTCCGCAAATTATTCGTCATTGAAAACTTGCCCAATCAATCAACAACGGCCATTTCGAAGAGGAAGTGTTTACCTATCCGTTAGAATTGGAGGCTTAAGGAGTGTATCGAAAAGTAGTTAAAAAATAATAAAATAGGCATGAAAACATGGTTAAAATTAACATACTATTTCAGTTTATTATAGCTTAACATGTTTACAAAAGATCCAAACGGAAAAACTAGTCATCATGTTCATTTCTGTAGAATGCCCGTACCTTTGATTTGACACCTGCCATCAAATTCTGCACAGTGACCTTTCTGCACTTCCTGGATGCCGCTGCCCAATTTTTCTTAAAATCGGTCATGTTTTGGGACACTGTACCATCCTTCTTAAATATACGCTTGACTATTGCCCAATAGCGTTCGATCGGTCGCAACTGGGGACAGTTTGGTGGGTTGATGTCTTTTTCTACGAACTTGATGTTATTCTCCGTCAGCCACTGTAGAGTGGATTTGGCGTAATGTGCCGATGCCAAATCTGGCCAGAAGAGAGGAGGACTGGTGCTTTCTATACAATGGTAGCAACCTGTTCTTCAAACATTCCTTTTGATAAATCTCAGCATTTATAGTTCCTTTTGTATAGAAAATTGAAGAACGCAAGCCACATGTGCAAATAGTACGCCAAATGAGCACCTTCTGACCGAATTTCTCCATCGCAACAGTCGTATCTACGGTTGGCACACGTTCCCCAACAGATTTAGTATAAAACTGCGGCCCCGGTAGCGTTCTTGAATCTTCTTTAACGTATGTTTCGTCATCCATCAAAATGCACTGGTCGACATTGTCCAAAATGCAGCTGTACAGCTTTCGAGCCCTGGTTTTGGCACGAGACTTTTGTTCCGGATTGTTTGGGCACTTTCTGCTTTTTGTACGTCTTCAAGTCATTCCTGCGCTTGATTCGTTGAATCATTCCGATGCTGGTCCTGAACTTCTTGGCTAGATCGCGAGTAGAGGCAGATTTGTTCCGTTGAATATAATCCACAACTTTTTGGTCCAAATCGGGGTTGCTGGAGCCGGGTTTCCGGCCACTTCTTGGTAAATCCTTGAGGAGCACTCCTTACCAAACTTTTCGATGATGCGTTTTACACTTGCCGGGTGAACATTTACTCTTTTCGCAATCTGGTTGTAAGTATGTAACACCCTTTTCGGTGCACCAAGTGTGCAGAATTTTCTTTTTAGTCTCAAATTCAATTCGCGACATTTTGAATACAACTTTATCAACGGAAATGAATGAACCGAATAATCATTTTTGACATGTAAACAAAGCAAATGGCGCTTACACGCTAAAAATATATACAGTAGTTTATGCGTAATAACGCATCGAATGTTTATAACTACTTTTCGATACACTCCTTACATGGGTAGCCTTTGTGCCACGAGAAATCGACGGAAGAAGCCATTGTTTACGTTTGTCAGTTAGGCCCTAATGAAAAATCTTTGTCGATTTGTTCATAATTGGCTTTTGTCAAAACAATACTTGATCACAATACTTGCTCCTTTAAAGTGAATAATAAATTGACAGTCCGTTTGGCTGCAGTTTTTGATAAGTCGTTTGGCTGCATAAGACAATTGTTGTCCGGTCTATATACAGTGTCTATAGTAAACATGGTGTTCCGAAATTTAGGTAATGTTAGAAAGAAGGGAAGTGTTAATAAGGGAAGGTCCATTAATTACGTCACGCAGTAAGGGGAGGCAGGGGTTTGGGAAAACGTGACGATCCATACAAAAAATTTTGAAGGTCCATACAAAAAACGTGACAAGGGGGGGGTGGGCCGGGATTGATAAAAGTCATTTTTGCATGACGCAATCAATGGACGTTCCCTAATTACTTATATTTTTACGGTTCTGCTAACCGAAATCGCTAGCAACTTAATGTGAGCATTTTAAACCAAATTTAGGAAAAAATATAACGATAAATTTTGTTGATCCACTTGACTCAAAAATCAAATGTTTTCTTTTGGTAATTTATACCGATACTTAGGTTTTTTTCTACCTAAAACTAATTGGCGGTAAGAGTAAAACCTTATTTTCATCAATCTTATCTTAGCGTGTATGTTATTTTGACAGAATATTTGAGAGTGTGTTGGTGTTAGTTACGTTATTAGGGGTGAATAATAGATCATTGCACGGAATGTATTAACCTCACTTTTTACTTCAATTTTACTTCAATCGTAATAAATTTAGAGCACATCAATCTTACCGAAAATGTTCTAAGTCTACGTAAATAAGCTCCTTGAACTGTGGAAACTGCATTGATGACGCCCTCGTGAAATGATCTATTAAGCTTGGGACCGAGCTATTAGGTTAGGTGACCTTGAACGCACGCACACTACAGCGCCATTTAAAACAAATGAGTGCAAGTAAGAAGGAAAATCTCTTGAGGTAAACAAACCATCATTCCTCTGCATGTGCTAGCAAGGGAAAGGTGATTAAACGTTAAAAAGCCTAATGCACCGGTGTGCTAGCAATGGCGTTTATATAAGGTCCGGCCCAACAGGCAGCTTGCTTGTGTTTGAAGAAAAAAAACAATGGTAAACATTGCTGAGCAAGGAGTGGTGACGTCACACTACCATAACATTGTTGCACAAGCTCAAAACATGCCAATCGTTGCACAGATCCATGCCGTTTCTAAGAGGTGTGCAACAATTCGCGAGTTCCTAGACTGTGCAACAATTGGAGCAATTTACCTAGACAATCCAAAATTTGTTTAGGCTTAAAAATCTCATAAAAGTCCCATGTTGTGCCAAAGTATTGCGCAACCCTACATATTTCCTGGTTTTATTTTTTATTAATCATTTATTTGTACAGGCTCAATCGAATCAATTTTACAGAGCCAAATTTTCGTATTTTTATACATCATATATCTTAAAACTAAAGTTAGGGGGATAAAACCGATTACTCGCGGCCGTCTCGAGGTTAATGGGAATTACAAATTACGGATGGGAAAGAGGGTGGGAATTTAAAATATGGTTTACATAACACATTAAATTTTAATTCTAAAATATTGAAACACTTATACAATTTATGGTTTCCTTTTGACTTGAAAATTTTTTGAAAAAGAAAAAAAACACACACATACACAGATAAAAAAAACTTAAACTAAACATACAGGTTAAACTAACTACAATCTAAGGCTAATGTTGGTATGCGATTATGTAGTGCAGTCGTTTTACCATAGACTAACTCTAAGACCAGTAGGTCCCATACAAAAACGATTTTCTTCTTGGCTCAGTCAGTACTAGCACATCGGTCCCAAGCTCAATAATGCGCCCCTAATAATGAACTCACAGGAACACACTCTCAAATATTCTGTCAAAATAACACAGCAAATCAAAACAAAGGCGCAAGTATGTACAGCAAGGTGCTGACTTCAAGGTGTATTTCGGACCAAGGGGTTCTACAACAGTTAACCAATTTCAAATCGCTAGTTGCATATTGATTGTTGGTTTAACTGTTCCGCGGTTGATATTTCCTTCCTCATTTCTTCCAGTGATATCCCAACAAACATCAATGCTGAATAACTGTTTGTTGAATCCAATTTGGAGAAGTTGTTCAGCTTTTTCTTCTAGAGAGCTAAATAACTTCGCCAAATTTGTTTGAACAAACGTTCGACACTGATGTTTGTTGGAATGAACCATGGACTCAAATATCGTTCAAAAGTAGAATTCGATGCCAAGCTCAATGTTAAGGGGGGATATACAGTTAGGATGACCAAAATATTCCTGTAGAATACGCTCCTGAAACCCTTTTTTCAAAGTTCAATCTCCAAGTGTCTCGTTTTTCGTTTATCGAAGGTGCCTTTTTCGCGCGCAGACCGATAATTAAAACTTTCCGCTCAAAACAGCATTTCTGGAGATCCGTATACGATTAAGCTGAAACTTACAAGAATTTCTTTATTATAGTATTACCTTTTATATCAATTAAAAATTATTGTAATATTTCATTACCAAACATGAAAAAATGTGATAAAATGGCGGAAAAAAATGTGTATTTTTTCAAAAAAGTTACGCCAAAACTGCAATTATTTATTTTTTTCAATTCATCCACTAACTGCAAGTGTTATTAATGATTTTTTTTTGGGTAAGCAGGATTCAGATCAAAACTGCGACCAGGAGAGCCGGCATAAGCAAAATACAACGACTTTTTCAACGCACTCTAACGGCCGCCATTTTGTTGAAAAGAAATTGAAAACAATATTTTTGTATACTACATGGATACACTAATAAAAAATGAAAAAGTTTCGATTGATTTGACTAAAAACTTCCCCTTGAAATTTTTTTTATCCAAAATGAGTTTTTTTTTCATGTTCTAACTGTATATCTCCCTTAAACCATCGTCTACACCTGATGCAGGTTTGATTTGCTTGAGCACATTGTGGTGTTGTCGCTTATCAGATTCTGCAAGCAATTTGATGTTCAACTCCAGATCTTCGTCGGTCAAGCATGAAGGTCCTTCATCTTGCAGAAACTAAGCAGAACTTTGAAGTTGATGATCGAATGACGTCAGCTCAAGGAAGTCGGATTTCGGATTCCGGATGATTGAATTGCTAACTTTTCAGTACAGCACAAAATACTGAATTCCACTAGAGAATTTTCTCAACCCAATGTGGTATTTGACTTACCAGCTCTGAGTAATAGTTTTTCTCCATACGCTTGGGACGTTCTGAGAAATTTGCTGGATCGGGAATTGGATTGATGGAACAGCTACTAATGTACAAACAATACAACTTGTTTAGTTTTTCAATAAGAAACGAATTACTTACCATCTCGTTTTAGGTCGCGTCGTTTTATGTAATGATTGGAGTAGATTAACAGTGAATTTGCTCTTCAGATTTTTTGAACTGCAAAACAACAACCGCTTTTTTTTTCTACAAACTTCATTTTCCGGATGTACTTGCAAGTTGACGGAAGGCTATCTTCGATAATGCCGTAACTTGTTACGGAACCCTTCTTCACTGCACATCGAATCATTTCTCCACAAAGTCAAGCGAAAAATTGACAAATTATTGGGAAAAAAAATGTTGATAGCTTTCTTTCGGGAAACAGAATAAAAAACAGTGAGATTGAAGTCACCACTACGATGACTTCAATGCTTTTCTATGCGATACATTACCATACGACACTAATATCACTACAAGTTTTATCATTTCACTAATACATGCAAGCTTCTGGGGCCTGACCTTATATTAACGTCATTGGTGTGCAAGTACTTCCTGAGCCAAAATATTTATTCATTTTCTTCAGGACAACCCAGTCGCTGCTATGGAGGAATCCAGGTAACGCAAAAGTGAGCAAATGTCGTAGATGGTGCTCGTTAAAAATGGGTTCTCGAGCTATTTAAGCAAAGTAATTGGTGATAAAAAGATACGAAAATCGACGATAAGGACAACCAATTCCATACAGTATGAAAAATAGCCAGAATTCACAGTTGCAGAACCCCTAGGTCCGAAGTACACCTTGCAATAATTCTTGCGCTTTTCTGTACCTTTCGGTACTAGTATTTTTGTTGTTGTTTTGATTAGCTATGTTATTTTGACACAATATTTGAGGGTGTGTTGGTGAGAGTAACGTTTTCAGGGACGAATCATTAAGCTTGGGACCGAGCTTGGGACCGGTGTGCTAGTACTTCATGAGCCAAGAAATATTTTCATTTTCTTCATGACTATCAGCCCGCTGGTTTATCCTCACTTTACCTTCACTTGGATTCTTCAATTAGCCTTAGGTCAAATTTTGTGTATCATTTGAAAAGTGACGTTATCTTCGTTAATCGATTCTTTTCATCGACTCTCACTTCCGGGAGTTTCGTTCAAAGTGGAACAACCCTAATCAGAGTTATTAACAGGTTACTCATTTTTGATTAACTAGGTTCAAATTAGAGCTAACATACTCAGTCACGCTTGTTGGCATTTTCTCAAAACTGAGCAGAAAACGACACAGATCCGATTAAAGTGGACCTACGCCAATAAGAGTACCTATAGGGCTACTTAGTTTTGATAAACTAGGTCACTTGTCAAAATTAGAGTGAACATTACTCAGTATCTTATTTTAGCTGATTTAACAATCTAAGTGAAATCTTCTCATTTCCACTATAACCCAATTCGTCCGGACGCACAGTGGTCGGAAAAACCTTCTTTCAGGGTGAAATTAATTACTCCTAAGGGTTACGTTTCCGAATCATGGTGTCTTGAACAAGTTGTCCATCTTGTGGTGATAATTTAGTAGTTCCGAACTTTACCGCTAGGGCGGCGCTGATGCTAACTTTTGAACGAAACACAATAGAAGGGTGATATCACAAGCAAGTTTGTAGGGAATATAATTTCAAGCAACTTTGTTTCAAACACAATTTTTCTATCTCTTCATTCGACCATGAAAGAGCTATTTTTCTGCTTTATATCAGGGTGTCTCTTAAAATCGAGTTTTTTCATTATAACTTTTTTGTTTCTCATTTTAGGATTAAGTGATCTTCAATCAAAATATAGTTTGCGTTACTGTACAGCATTCAGTTTTGAAAGAATAAGTATTTCCATTGGTGTGAACATGTATGGCAAACTTTAATGCAATTTATAAAACTGGTGTTTATTTTCATTTACGAGTGCCCCTAGGATATCTAATCATAGCCAATATAACACGCTTCAAGCTGTTTATTCACGACTGAAGCGTCTGGCGCTAGTGCACTGCTTTAGTTCGGTGCTGTTTTGCTGATGTAGATTAGGGTGTCCCTAAAAAATCAGTTTTTTTATTCTAACTTTTTAGTTTCAATTCTTAGAAAAAAATAATTTTGGGGCAAAGTGTAGAGAAAAATATGATACAAGTTTTTGCTGAACTAAGTGTATAAGTATATTTTATTGTTCAAAAGTTAGGGGTAATTATAACGACAAAAATGGCCGATTTGAGGCAGTCCCCGCTCGTGTGCCCCAGGAGTAACCGGGCTCATATATATAGCATTATGTTCCTTGATACCCATTTAAACAAGAATTTGATGAATTTTTGGCCAATTCTCGCCTAAACAATCATAAGGGCGCAAAGAAAAAACGCATTTTTTTAGCTAAAACATACTCGTAAGTTTTGAATCACAAGTAGTATTAAAAAAATTTGTTCAGCAAAAATGTGCGCTATAACGGTTTCTATATTTTGATTGAAGATCTTTCAATACTAAAATGAGAAGCAAAAAAGTTATAATGAAAAAACTCGTTTTTAAGAGACACCCTGATATAAAGCAGAAAAATAGCTCTATCATGGTCTAATGAAGAGATAGAAAAATGATGGCTGGAACAAAGTTGCTTGATATTATATTCCCTACAAACTTGCTTTTGATATCACCCTTCTGTTGTGTTTCGTTCAAAAGTTAGCAACAGCGCCGCCCTAGCGGTAAAGTTTGGAACTACCAAATTAGCACCATAAGATGGACAACTTGTTCAGATACAACTTTGTACAAGACACCATGATTCGGAAACGTAACCCTTAAGATATTCATAAATGAGTTTACGTGGTTTATGAACAGGCCCCAGTTATCTTATGAAGGTTGGTACTTTCGAAAAATCATATGGATATTTTATTGGTGGCTCCATCTGGTAGTTAGGACTGGGACTTATTGACATTCGTCATGGTTGATTTGGCAATACGTGATTTTGCCAAGTCGGAGTACGGATAATTTGGATTTTGCTTATGCGCGTGCAAAATTTTGATACGCTGCTCTTCTTGCTTCGACGCCATTTTGACAACTGAATAGTAAATGGCAAAATCAAAATAAAGCCAACTTTCCGTAGGCATACACTCCTCTTTAAATGGATGATTGAAAAAACATCGTCATATTTGAGTCGACCAAGTTTTGACCGTTCCATCCTTTGGATTGAAGGTTATTTGTTTTTTTGACAGTAAATTATACAAAAAATGATTTGAAAATCCTGGTAAACTATTACTGTGCCGACTATCTGCTAGTATGTCTGCTGAAAACTGAATCAAAACTGAAAACTGTATCAAATGCGCCCTTAATATCTTGAAATTCTGAAGCCAATTACTCTTTGTGTGCAAAGGTCAGTTGAATATCAGATAAAAGCAACGCTGAGCAATCGTTTGGTGGGGTCTTCTTTTGAGAGATGCACTTGGACCACGTCGTTTCTGAGCTGCTTATGCACTTTTGTACATCAATTAGGAAAGGAAACATAGGCGTAGTCAAGATTTTAAACAGAAAGGTGGGGGCTGAGGGGGGCATGCTATTTTTTTAGAGAATGAGAGAGAGAGAGACCGAGAATTACACCGTCTTCAACCAGTGGTTACACACACCGAACACATGGAGCAGGAATCGAGCTTTCACTTTGTAACAATCCACCTGAATTTCCAGTGGATTATCATCTCTATGCTTACCCAAACTACTTTACAGTACCCGTCCAATTTTGGCAACAAGATTCAACAATTCTAGGCTTGTTCTGGAATTAAAAAAAAGAAATAGGATTATAAAAACCTTTGGTTTTTCCCATGTTTCAAAATCTAGTGGGTACTGCACAGAAAAAAAGCGTTCCCGAAAATGAAAATAGACCGTGAATTAGTTCACGTTTTCAGGATTTTCCCTATAAATGTTATTTAGATGATTACGCAATGCAGTTCACGGTGTATTTTTGCGAATTCATGACTGCAGTTTACAGATCTGGGCACGGTTTTTTTTTCCGTGTGTAATGTGTCAAAATATTCACTTTACAGTCGTGTTGTATTTTTGCTTATGATAACCACCGAGTTTATTCACATTTTGAACTAAAAATGTACTTTTCCTCCACGATCCTCTCATCCACACTGAAACTTAAATTTTGTGTTTATTACGAAATTGAAGTAGGACCAACAAATCTGTTCGTTGTATTCGTTGTAAATTCATTTGTACTTCTCAAGAAGCTACACACGCAGATTATTTTGCAGAAATCTTTAACGTTTTACCGAATTCTTAACGGCTGAACGTTCGGTTATCCGATTTTACGGATTTAATTTTTTTTACAGATATTTGTAAAATTTCACCGAAATCTGATAAATCGGATAACCAAGCGATCAGCTATTAAGAATTCGGTAAAACTTTAAAGATTTCTATAAAAAAAAATCTAAGTGTGTACCTTCGTACTCAACTGTCAAAAGTACGCGTAACTGTCAAAAGCACGAAGCATTTATTGACACAGAAAGAACATTCGTGCATTGTACGAAAACATTCTACGAAAATTTTGTAATCAATAAAAAAAAGAAACGTCTCGCTGGTGGTTTCATGATTGACTGACAGATCTTCGTGGAGTTGTTCAGCATTTTTATTCATGCTGTATTTGTGGGAAAAGCTGTAATTTAATCCGTGGTTGATTTCACTAGGCCATGGTGACTCGTTAAAAGTATGAACTTTTAGCTCTCGATAGCGCTTTAATTTTTATTTTGAGATTAATCAATGATTCCAGCCCATCCAAGCAGCAATACCAACATGTATGAGTACGATTGAAGTGCAGCAGCAATTGGTTGATCTTCATGAATTGCATTTACGAAAATAAATTGTCAGTGTATATATTGACAGAGCAACACCGCAAAAATACCATTTCTCTCCCATAGAAGCGGGAAAAATCTTTAAGGTAGCTCATTGAACCTTTCGTTCCGCCAAAATTTGGATCACGTCTGCATTCAGCTATCTCAAATAATATTAAATCATCCAATATATCCCAAAACATAGCGATTGATTGAGCGGATTGGAGATAATGATTGAGCATAGAACCAAGTCTCCCCCGATTGGTGCTAAACCGATGAGCTTGGACATCGGTAGAAGCATAAAGTTGCGAGAAGGCAGGAAATGCATCTTCGCACTCTTACTTTTATCAAATTCCTCATTCGCAATTTTCAATGAATTTGCATAGATTTTTATTAAGTAGCTTCTACAAGTCTGATACAGTTGTAAAAATTTAAAGTTTAAGAAAAAAAATTTGCTTTGAGCATCGGCATTGGAAGGTTGTGTCGAAGCTTTATTACGCACTATTTTGCTATCGGCCACGGTGCGTTTCATATTGTTTCGGTTATCTGTAATTCGGCGATGTGAGTGATCGAGTGTGCACAGAAAAATAAACAATATAAATGCCTCAGGTGAGATGTGGGATTTGCCACGCTGGTAGACCGATGGTGGGTATCACAATTGATTGTGATCCACAGTATTGATATGGCATGCTCGCCGTACAACCATATCCTGGAGCAAGTTACCCACTATCCCATATTGTGATTGGCTCCAATAGCACTGTTTACATAAATAGGTTGAAATCAGAAATAGGTATTTGTATTTAGAAAATAGATATGGGTTATATCTAGGATTTAACCGCAAGTTTAACGTAGGATCGCGTTGGTGTATCCCTTCTTATGAAATTTCCTTTCCTTATTTGACCTGCATTCGGGCAAGGCAGGCGCTGATTATTGCTTTTATTTGAGATCACCAGTTTTTCACATTGAGGATGTATGCTCCCAAGCATTATCTGTTGGTTCTCTGTGTTATCTGGCAGCAACGGAGTAGCAGCCTCGGGTGTTCAATCATGTTTATTATCTTGCTCATGCTCATAGCAACGGAAAAAAAATCTTCGAAAAAAATGTCGATCAAAGGAAATATGTGTACCAAATTTGCTCAAAAATGTGTGCATCGAAGCCAGTTTTCAGAGAACCGATAATCTTTCTGAAAACAAGAAATGGCCGATCTCAGCAGAAAGATTACTTTCAGAGTGCACTAGCTTCGAAGCGGAAATTTCGAGCATGTTTTAATAATTCTAATAACCGCTTCAGATCAGAGAGTTGAATACGAATCCCAAGCCTTTTTTTCTTCACTTTCTCCGGAGCAAGTAAATACGACTGTGAACCAATTTGCTTCCATCCATTCCAGTATTTCTTGAACACTAGCCTTGATCCACACTTACCTCAACTTTTAATCATCATTTAACTCGAAGAGGCTATCTCTAACCATGTTGTCCCTTTTAACTCTTAGATCATTCCCAATGTATAAAATCGATGTTATGTTTTCTTTTCACACGAATACCCTTCTAAAATCATCCACAAAAGATCAGAAACCGATATCTTCAATCAAATTAGAGTGAGCTTTTAACTATCACTTTACATCCCTCACACCACCCGTTCCCATTTGGTGACCCATTAAATCTTCCCTCCCCAAAATCAAACCTCTGCCACTTTGGCAACCTGTCTTGTGTGTCTGTGAAATCCAACCCAATAAGGTCAATATCGTATGACAAACGATTTAAAAAAAGGCCCATCCACCGCATCCACTCCATTCGACTCCTCCGGAAAAGCCGGCAAAAAGACATTTCATTTCCTTTAATCGCTACACTCCCGCCCCGCCCCACCACCCCACCGCCGCCGATCAACCGTCCCCGACATGATGATAAACAATACAGGAAATTTCCAGTGATTGAAGATATTGCTTCCTTTGTGCGAGGAACTGGGGAGGGGCCAAAATCCTCAGAACTGGAACGAAATTGGAGAAACGACAAGCGATTAAGATATTTTTCTTTCGCTCGCTGCGCAGTGTCCCTCCCTCCTGCGGCACCCCGGGCTTCCACTATATGTGATAGGTTTTCAGATTGAGTTGGGCTGGATTTTCATCACCTCAACCCACGTTCCATTTCCGCCAGCAGACTCTATATCGTCGAAATCAAACAAAACAAACTCCTTACACGGCGACTTTTAGCCGTGATGAAAGGCGGTTCGGGAAAAGAGGGGGGGGAGTTGGCGAAATTTTAAAAGCCGTCTTTTGTTGGTTGGGCCTTTGAAAAGAGGGAAAAGAAATAAGGAACCAGTAATCACCAAATAGTCCTGAAAAGGGACAACACTGCGGATGTTTGTGCGTTGAATGGGTTTCTAAATCGTTTGGTAAATTATGTTCACTGGTGTAATACGGGTGGGCTTATGTGGAGATAAGGCGCTATTCAGCAATCGTTCGAATGATGCGAAAAAAGGGGTTGCGGGCAGCTTTATTGATTGGTAAATGTTTATTCATTGGCGAGTGATATGGACCAGGGAGATTCAATAGAGGTTGCTGTGGGGTACATTATATGAGGCAACGGAGATCAGTTGTTATTGAATGCTCTCAATTTTCAAGACAACAATGAGGCATAAAAAGTCTAAGGATGAAAAAATATAACAAAGAAAATTGTAAAATAAATTGTTTCCAAACTGTTAGTATGATTCCTATTGTTTTACCCAAGGGCGTGGTTTAGGGACCTGCACGTAAGCCGTGACTTCATCCGTGTAATCACGCTCAAATAACCTTTCTTTCATTTTTATTACTGTCCCTTTTTTTCTCACGGAAAATTTACCTAATTTCCATTAAAATTGGAACAACTCATAAATTAAGTTGTTCCAATGTTTAAGAAAATTGAGTAATTTTTCCGTGAGAAAAAAAGGGACAGTAATACAATTGAAGGAGAGGCTGATTTGAGCGTGATGAGTAGGCTTATGTCAAATCACAACCAGAAAGATCCAAGAGGTGAGTCGCTCAGCAAAATGTCTCTTGTGCCCATTGTTTTAAAGCTCACTTAAACTTGACAGATGGAAAATAATCGATTAATTGATTGAAATCCCTATGTTTCGATAAGGTGTCTGTCAAAATTGAGCTGCCGTCTGTCAGAAATAAGTCAGCCAGACTTAATCGATTATTTTTCATCTAAGTGAACATTAAAATTAATTCGCGAATAGGAACACAGCCTTACATGCTATTTCTAAACAACCCAAATTTGAGTACGAAGGACTCAGATTCGTCCGAAGTATGGCTACCCAAAAGTTAATAGAGGTGGCTAGGAGTAAAACATTCACAATTTTTGAGTAGATCCACTTTTTACGAAAATTGAGTAACATTTCCGTGAGAGAAAAGAGATAGCATACAAATGTACTCAAAAATTGAGAGAAAGTGACGCGGGAGTGCATAGTGTCGCTCTACACGGTTAGGAAAAACTACCCAAAATTAGGTTCATTACACTCAAAAATGTAATAAAGTGTTGGATACT
>JASCZW010011656.1:0-31258 GCA_034211315.2 Aedes japonicus
TGCGCAAACCAACGCTTAGAAATGAGTTCCTGCATAAAGATAGACTAAAACGCTTTCCAAATGGCATCAAAATCTCACAACGATTTTCAATCCCTCTGTTACACCATCGTACCATCGTTTCAAAACCGGTAGTTGAGTCCTGGTTGAACCAAATTCATTAGCACCTATGTTTTGCGAGGGTTGGCTTCCTAGTTTATTGAAAATCCCTAATTAAATTTTTAACATGGACGAAACAGCAATTATCATCAAGAACTTCCTTCAGCTGATTCCAATATGAATTTAATTTTATTTCTGCAATCGGGGCTTCTACCTCAAGATGGATGGTACCATCCACCCACGCAGATATTTTTGCTGCCTTCAATGTAGCTTATTTTCGGTAGGCTCGAAGATTCCCTTAGACCACCAGTTAAAAACGTTCCTGAAATCTCTCCCCCGGAAAGCTTCCGTTCGAAAATCTATAAGCTTAGTCTTTCGCGGAAACCGTTTCTTTTGCCGGCAACCGGGGAGGGGAGAGCACTCCGTCCATCGCCGTCAGCAACTCTGATTGGATTCGATAAACTCGTTTTCACTAGGTTCGAGCCGGTCCTGTCTGGCAATGTTGATGATGATGGCAGTTAACGTTTCCCTTCTAGTCCAATGGATGCTGCTGTGCGTAAAAAAGACCCCCCAGCGGCTTTAAGTTTCGCCATGATGCTGGATTAGGTGTTAAAATTAAAGACGTGTTTCTCGGCACTTCTGTTCGCTTAGTCCTAGGATGCTCCCAACGGAGCACGAGAGACACACCGCTCGTGACCTTCAACATTTTCTGCAGCTCTCTGGCGCCGGAATGATTCGGTTCTGTTTTGGGGTGATGAAAATGCTGCTGCTGACGTCGTTATCGTCGTCGTCGTCGTCTTCGTCTTGCTGCCTGCCGCTGGGTGATTTATGAGCAGTATTGGAGCACTGACTGGTTTATTGGAAACTGACAAACGTCGATGAGCTCGGAACAATAGAAACATGTGTTTTGACTTAAGAGCGTTGATTGATATGTGCAAACCTCTTAGGAGATTACCACAGACTGTGTACGATGAAGAAGAGAATCTGAAGTTGATTGCAGGATATCAATTCAAACATTGAACTTCTCCGGGGAATTGTTGCCAACCATTTGATTCAAATAGCTCAATCATACAGCATACCTTTCAAAGATTTTAGAAAATTTAGGTTTTGATCATTAAAGCTGCTATTTTGAGCTATTACAAGTTGACTTATTAGCCCAAAAGAAATAATCTACAGGCCTTCACAATGAAATCAGTTGTTCAAAAAGTCCTGATTGTTTATACCAACCGACAGAACACGTAATCCACAATCAAACAGAGGGTGTCCGAGTTCATACTCATACTGCTCATATTATTGTACCTATCGTATTTCAACAAACATTTGTCATCGCCTTCAACCTACGCTACACTATGATACGATTGAAGCTCCCACACCTGAGCTTTCATCCTTCACTGAAAAGAACACATTCATCAACCCAGCTATTGTCCACCTCTGCACCTTTCCATTATTCATGGTACCATTCATATGAAGCTTCATATATCCCTTTGTTGCACACTTGGGATAATGTGAGCGGGACAATAGCCGTACAATGAGGAAAGTGTAACCATATTAAAGGTGAACAAATAATCAACGGTAATTACATAATAACTTCGTCATAAACCTATTAGTGGGTCGTTTGCGACTGCGAGTGGATGGTTAGGTAGTTGTCCAGAATGGTTGATAAGCCGACGCACCTAGTAGTTTATTGTGGTTTTGGTCAAAAATGTCACTGTGAGTGTTAGCTATACCATGTAATTCAGCGTGAACATTTCATTAGGTCGAAACTGCTTTTGTAAACAATTACTTTATCCGTTCCTTTCTCGGAAGTTGATGATATCTCCATAAAACAGAAGATTCCAACCGATAGATAAAACAAATGCTCCTCGTGGCAGTGTACTGTATTTGCTTCAGTGACCTGTGTTTGTGAGAAATTGATATTGAAATCCATTACTTAAAAAAGCAGCGTCCATTACTTATAACTTTTGAAAAGTTGGCTCTAAATAATTGTACAATGAGCCCCTTGAGAAGGGGATGTTTCACTCCCCTTCTCTTGAAAATAAAAGCAGTGAAGAGTTTACCAAAAACGCTCTGTTCATAATATACCATACTCTAACACAAAGTTGCACTCAAGCTCAAGAGTAGCTTAGCTTTCTTCGGTGCATCGTCTTAATTGTATTCATCCAAGTCCAATGTCAACACAGACGGATTTTCTACGCAAGTAACGCGTGCTACGTATCTGGATAATGCTACCGCAAACATGCATTATTCATCAGCACTTCCACAGGATGTGCAGGATCAGCAGATATTTGTATACCTCTCGCTTTCATACCAATTTAACTTTTCCGTATTCAAGTGAATGAGATGCGCTCCCCACACACAGTTCACCATTTCATGGAGACGCACGGTCTAACGGAATTATCTTCTTCTGAACCTTCTTCAGCGCGGCAACGAAGGATCATCAATAACAACTCAAATTGTTAAACGTTTCCTATATAGTATGACATTTTGAACAAACTAAAGGCATTTTCTAATTAACGATGACTAATGTTGATAACTCAGCACTAAACAAGACAAACTGACGACGGTTGCAGTGTGCCACGTTTTAGTGATCTCTCTCGCTCTTTCTCTCTCGCATTTGCATCAGAGTGCCAACCGCTCTCACGAGAAAGAGGCGAAGAGAGCCATCTCTTCGCCTCGTGTGAATTCATAAATGGCTGCGTTCTAGAGTTGTTTTGAAATGCTCTTCCTAGTGTGGGTTCAATTATCGTGTTTGCTCGTGCCAACTCTATCGATTTTAAATCAATAGGTATCTGGTCGGAGAAACATTATACAATTTGAAGTGGTATAAATTTACGTTACCGAGCTAAGATTTTCTTCGAATCGACGATTTAATTTTTGTTTCCTCAGGCTTATTATGCTACATGTGGACTGATTATCGAGTGCGTTGAAAACTTATTTGAAACGGAGTATCTGAGCTTGTAAAAAAAAATATGTGCCTAACGTAAATTTCTCATATAACTAAGAGCATTCCCATTCAAACTAGCGCCATAATTATGAAGTCAAATAATATCGTGAGAGTGCGAAGAGTTCTGGCAATGTTACGTTTATATCTTTGTTTGCACCACCGGAAAAATTGGAATAAATCTAGGGTTTTTTTTCATTAGGGCGAATCTACAATTGAGAGATTCTCTCTGGGCTCGCTCTCTTTCAGTCATAAACCAATCACCTTTACGTTTTTCATTCTACTATTTGTAGAATATGCTAGCCAGCACTGTTGTGTTTCGATCTGTACTAAAGAATCCCTCGAAAGTTTAATAATGGCGCTGTAATGAATGAAAGAGAGAGAGAGAGCCCGGAGAGAATCTCTCAATTGTAGATTTGAAAAAAAAACCCTAGAAATTATCAAGAATTGTCGCCTGTTTGATTCGAAAAGATAGTCACTACACCAGATATCTCACTTTTCACTCGTGTTTTACTTATTGATTTGTGTAAAGGGAAAGCAATTTCTTCTGTGAAACTGTTGAGCTTCATGTACCAGTATATAGAATTCAATTCTTAATCTGATTCATTCCTAATGATTTCGGTATTTAGTTTTCAACAACCTTTACTTTGCTAATTTAAAGAGAAACTCCAACTGCAGAACTGCTGACCAATTAAAGGGCGAACACGAAATTATTGCGACACATTCAACAGGGCATAACTTTTTTACCATTGGGTAAAAATCAACCAAATTTTGCACACTTTCTCATTGACGTGTATTGTTTACATGCTGTCAAACTCGAAGTCGTGTTTTTCGATTCAACGAAAATGGAGGTGAACCAACGCGAGTCGAGAGAACAAATTCTTTCCAAACACCTCGAATTTCCTGACCTGTCGCACCGGCAGTTGGGAAAAATGTTCAACATTCACCATTCA
The DNA here is from genome assembly GCA_034211315.2 of Aedes japonicus. Lineage (NCBI taxonomy): Eukaryota > Metazoa > Arthropoda > Insecta > Diptera > Culicidae > Aedes > Aedes japonicus. Next base: position 3,991 of record JASCZW010011656.1, read on the forward strand.
ACCGTCTCCAGAGTGTTGAAGCGGTTCCAGGAGCGGTTGACGTTGGACCACGGCAAAGGAGCTGGAAGAAAACTGGGACCGGAGAACAAAAAGACGGAGGGAAAGGTGAAGCGGATGATTAAAGCAAATCCCAACGTCTCAAGCCGTGATTTCGCTAAAAAGATCGGCATGTCGCAGAGCTACGTCCAGAATGCAAAGAAGAGAGCTGGACTACATACATACAAGGTACAGAACTTCCCAAACCGCGATGAGCGGCAACAATCGACGGCTAAAACTCGGGCACGGAAGCTCTACGAGAAGATGCTGACAAAATATGGCTGCTGTGTGATGGACGACGAAACGTATATAAAAGCCGATTTTAAGCAAATTCTGAGGTTGGAGTTTTTCACCGGCAAGAGCAAGTTCTATGTGGACGATAAATTTAAGAAGAAGAAAATGTCGAAGTTCGCCTCCAAATATCTCATTTGGCAGGCCATCTGCTCTTGCGGACTGACGAGTGAGCCTTTCGTGACAAAGGGCACAGTAAATGGCGAGATCTACAAATCTGAGTGCCTCGAGAAGCGCCTTTTGCCGTTCTTGCAGCAGCACGACGAAGCTCCGCTATTTTGGCCAGATTTGGCATCATGCCACTATTCTAAAAGTGTCCTGGAGTGGTATGTGGCCAATTCTGTTCATTTTGTTCCAAAGGACATGAATCCGCCAAACTGTCCGGAGCTGCGCCCGGTGGAGCAGTACTGGGCAATGATGAAGCGAAAACTTCGGAAGAGCAAGAAGACAGTCAAAGACGAGAAGGACATGTTAAGAAAATGAAAAAAAAAACTGAGAAACTGGTACCGGATGACACTGTAAAGACTTTGATGGAGGGCATCAAGCGAAAATACGTTCAATTTTACACCCAAGGCTCCATCGATTAACTTTTCTTTTGATTTTTGAAGTAAATATATGTATAAAACTACCCTTAAATTTTGGTTTGATTCTAAACATAATAAGAAAATTGGCATGACATTTTCGGTGTCGCAATAATTTCGTGTTCGCCCTTTATCTCTCGACAATTTTCGTCCCCTTTTTCCTCTTAGAGGATTTTCTTCATATATGTTTGTTATGAGGCTCAGTTTCGCGATCAAAATTTCAAACGATTTGTTTTCGCTAATTTCCACTTCTATTACCAATTAATCTGTAGTCAATAAGTCGTCGCAATCAAAATATTTTTTACACAGTGTACACATAAGTACCCATATTCTGCGTACCTAATGCCCTAAAATTGCGCATTTTCAACCATTCCAAACTAATGTTTAGTTGAATATTCTTTGAATTAAGTTCTACATGTAAATAAATGTTGTCCTCTTGTGTATGGGATAACATATAAAGTTTGACAATTTTTCAATTAACTGCAAAATTTTGGCAAAATGCGCATAATTAAGCGCTGCACAGAATTAGGGTACTTCACGGTATTCATGTTTTTGGAAAAACAGTAAATTATATTTTTCATCGACATGCCAAATTCATGACTGTGATGCCGAAATCGTTTTCCATCGAAAAAACTGTTTTGACCTTAATCCAGTCACTTTTGAAATCTAGAGAAACGTATTAAGAGTTGCGCTCAAGATGTTAAAATAACCATGTTTCATAACACCTTCTGGTCTGACCTCAAACAGGAAGGAGGATAGATTATCGTCATGTTGAAGTCTTTTAAGTGGATCAAACGAGTCCGAATCAAATGAACTGGTAATTTCACAGAATTTTCGGATTCATAAGTATTTTGTCGTTATGAAGTAATGAGGATGAAATACCAAAAAGATCTGATCTTTAAAAAGTGTTAAGGTTTAAGTGTTTTTTTTTTCAATCATATTCGATTAAACCGTGGTACCAGAACGGCATTATTTTTTTGTTCGATCAATTAAAAGTTTACTTCAAGAAAATACTTCCTCAAATACAAACAAACTTTAAGTTAATGTTGTTGATGCGTTCCATTGAATACATCATGTTTTTTTTGTTCTAACATATATGAAACTTGTTTTGAACATCTTAAGTTTTCCGTCATTGGGCGTTCATGATAAACATGGTTGGTTCAAACTGTGACTTCTTTGTCATATGAAATAATTTATGAAGATGGACGTTCTGAGCCGCAAATCACTCAGTCCAGCCAAAAGGGCAGAAATGGGTAAACATACGTTTACTCAAATTAGAGTAAATGTGCCTATGAAGCAAAAATTGACCTTTCCTTAGATTTTGATATAAAGACTGTATTCGATGAAATTTGTAGGTCACCAAAAATTTTCCTTGAGCTCGATTCTTTTCAAACTTTCTCGAAATAAAGTACTACTAAATGGTTAAGTTTTGACTTCATTGGTTTATTGAACCTCTTCTCCCAACCCAAATGCCCGCACCCAATGCCCAACCCTAATGACCCCTTTCGTCAAATTTTGGGCAATGATAGGACTGACTTGCTTACTTACTTTTAACCACACTTTCTTTAGTTCAAGTTCATTTTCTATCAGTTTTGGAGTTTTAACGAGCTTTGCCTTCATGATTGTCCAAAATTTTTCAATTGGGCGAAGTTCCGGAGTGTTTGGAGGGTTGACGTCTTTTGGTACAAAAACTACATTATTATCTTTGAACCAGTCTAAGACGGGCCGGGCATAGTGGCAAGATGCCAAATCAGGCCAAAACAGTGTCGGGCCATCGTGAGATCTCAAGAAGGGCAGAAGTCGTTTTTGGAGGCATTCGTCTTTGTAGATTTGTCCGTTGACGGTCCCAGAGGATATGAAGGGCTGACTCATTTTGCCACATACGCAGATCGCTTGCCAGACAAGGAATTTTTTGGCGAATTTCGACAGTTTCTTCTTCCGTGCACTCTCCGGAACGGCCAACTTACAGGTGGCGACGTAGTGTTCCTGTCCTGGCATTTGTTTGGTGTCGGCTTTAATGCAGGTCTCATCGTCCATCACAATGCAGAACGGTTTTGTGAGCCACTCCCTTGCACGAGTTTTGGCCACCGAGTTCTGTTTATCGCTCCGGTTCGGTGCCTTCTGGACCTTGTACACATGTATTCCAGAACGTTTCATTGTTTTCTGCACAAAACAAACTGAAACTTTCGCCTTTTTCTCAACGTCCCTGATCGAAATGTTGGGATAACGCTTAAATTGGTTCGATACCATCCTGGCCTTCTCCGGATTTGATGTGTCACGTTTTTTGCCACTTCCATTTTTCCGCTTGGTTGTCTTATGGTCCTTGAACGTTTTGATCACTTGAGATACGGTTGAATGTGCGATTCCGAGCTGTTTTCCGATCCATCGATGAGAAGCGTTTGGGTTTTTGGCACACTATTTCTTCATTCGAAGCCATCACTGAAATCACTCGACCCATTTTCACGAAACTCATTATACTATTGACACAACACAATGAAATACATTCAGTTAAAATTTCAATAATTTTTACCCACACGCTAAAAAGTTGCGAACAATTGCGTGTGTCCAAATTTCATCGAATACAGTCTTTATATTTAACTACATGGATTAACTTCGCACATTTTTATTTAAAGGAATATGCACGCGTACTTTGCATCTCATTTTTTTTCTATTATAAGAAGCAAAAAAACAATCTTGCATTTATTTATGATCATCTCTTTAAGTTCTATTTGCAAATTAACCAATATTTATGGCACTATGAAACATGTACTTCATCTATTGTATACTGTATCTTTACTCACTCAATTTTGGATTGTTTTAAAATAGCGCGTATGCTAATTGTTTGTAAATATGTTGATAGGTTTCACTCAAGATGAATTTTAAACATGTTTTTAATATCCTAATGCAGCAGTGACATTATTCAGAAAACATTGTAGATTCAATTCAGTGACAGCTGAAAGTTTGTACATACCGTTTATTTGAAATACTGGAATAAAAAAAAACACTACTCAAAAGTAAGATTGTGGCGCTTCTCAATGATTCAAATAGAAGCCAAATAGAGCATAGGGGTTTGTTCAAATATTACGTATTTGTGGGGGACTCTTTTAAGATGAAGTTACGTACAACATAATGAAAAAGAATGTTGGTTTTTGTATTGGTATTTTCCTTCATAATTACATTAATTTTATGAGAACTTGTTTGTTACTTTTAGGGATAAGGGTGCGTGAAACGGTTGTTATTTTCGGTTACAACGAGGCTTAGGGCTTGTAAAAACGTCGTTTTTCGTGTTATGAAATTTATGAATAACCCCAAAGATCGCCATTCGTTTAAGAAAAACATGCTTCATTGTATTTTTTTACTGTAGGGCAGTCAACAAATACCACAGTGAATTTTTATAAGGTATTGGACAGTTTGTCATGCACTTAAGTTAGAGTTAGTACTGCCAGTTTCCACAGTTCCCCATTTAACGACGGAGTCACAAGTCGTACCATGTGCTTTAGGTAACATTTGCAGGCGACTTTAAATAAAATGTTTTTCTAGTATACTAACTGCATCGTAACCTCACTAGTGAAAAGCGAATACTAGTTTGAAATAAAAATAAATGTATAGCAGGAATCGTTAACCTGTCGGGAATAAATGTCATTTACTTTGTTCAATTTCTCAAAAAAAAAAAACAGAAAGAAAATACGAACATTTGAAAATCAGAACTGTTACTAATGTTTTTACCCGTACTGTTGACTTGTACTGTAGAACTGTAGACTTTGAAAATCGCCATATTGATATTTGTGGGTTCCTGTGAACATAATATTTGTCTTATAAATGTTCCTAACACCCCGTTCGCACTACAACCTATATTACTTGATATAGAGTATCTTGATATCAAATGCCATGTACATTATTTCCAGTGAAAACTAGATGTATAGATGCTGATATCAAGATAGTCTATATCACGTAATATAAGTTGTAGTGTGAACGAAATATAAGGATGACTCAACCTAAAAGATGATCAAAAACATTTATTGCGCTTTTTTGATTATATGCGTGTATGAACTTAAGTGATTGACGTAAGAAAAAAAACTATAAGGTACAGCCCATGGGGTTGTACGCAAAGGTGACGTAGGACAACGCAGCAATGTTCAATCTGAATCGCTTGATTGTTTAAGGAGTGGCCGAATTTGGTTTCATTTCAAATCTAACACCCATACCCTAATCATTCGCACTACAACATTAGTTATTTGATATAGCCTGTCTTTATATCTACATTCATACATCTAGCTTTCACTGGAAATAATATGTATGACAAATGATATCAAGATACTCTATACCACGTAATATACCTTGTAGTGCGAATGAGTTATTGGTCATTTGGAAAACATTTACCCAGGAGGCTGGTATCGTTCACCTACAATTGCATACGGTTTCTACTAGGCCTATGTGTGTACAACACTGCCAAAAGTGCAAATGTCAAATATATTACGGCTTCGGCACATGAATGATATTTTTCGCAATCAAACACCCCAAAACCAAGCCCCCAGCACTCCCAAAGACTTGTCAACTCTTTTTCCAGTTGATTTGATGGCCCTGAAAAGGGCCATTTTGGGTTCAAGGAAACAGCTACTGCCACCACCTCATTTCGCCATGAAGATGGTTTACTTGGCCGTGGCTTCGGTTCGCTCGGAAACCTCAGGGCCATCCGCCAATTGATTTTAGTCAGTCTTATCGCTTTGAAGGAAACGACAGAATCGGGATAAAACGCTTCAGCACCCGGTAGATGACGTGCTATACGCATTCTTCTTCCGAACCTTGCTGCTGGAACTGGCTTCCGAGATAGTGAAGCGAGAATTTACCTTAAGAGCATATTCTGTTGATATGATCGACCACCTAGAAATCATTATCCTTATAGCGTTGTAGATGGTTGTGGTCTGTTTGGGGATTCAAAGTCTATTATTGCCGATAGACATCTAGGTTGAAATAGTGCTAATTGAACGATAGACCAGCATTGGGAAATAAACATGTAAGAAAATTCTATTGTTAACTCTTTAGATAGCATTTGGTGGTCCTAAAAAGGACCGTTTGGTTTTGATAATGATACGGCCCTGGTTGTATTTTCTACGATGGTTGAGAGGGCCACAATCTTTAACGGGTAGAAGATAACTATGGAACCACATACGTGCAGCCATATGCTGCGACATTTCGCTTAGACTTTCTCAAAATTATGTGATTCCTATCGAATGATTGAAATTTCAAACAGCACAATAGAAGTATTCAACCAAACAAACTCTTTAATAAGCAAACTGATTTGATCATACTGAAAAGGACGGATTTAGTTGACGGAGAAGAAACATTGTTCACGGTTGAACTTGGGGTTTCTTCATGGTATTCTTGGTCCAGTTCCTCGTCGATGCGCGTGGCCAACTGCCGGTGATGTGGGATGATTCTTGTCCCGTTGTTGTCACTAATAGATTTTTCCCATCAACTCGTAGGCTTAAGCAGCCTTCTTTCTCGCACCGAGGTTGACGGGAGTATCGGCCAAAATAGCCGACTGCGCCAACCTCTCTGGACAACGACTACTCACCAGTGCACCCTCCAGTGTGCTCGCGAGCCTACTGCGTTACAACAGCAGATTTTGCTCTGCACAGCACTACGACCCGTAAGACTGAATCAAATTTTCTGCTTATTTCGTTCGTTAGTTGTTCAACGTTCTTTGCGTTATAATACTCCAGGAAGCGGCGTTTAATGAATGCTAATTCAATTACAAACAGCACAATACGAAAATTCAACCAAACTAACTCTTTAGTTCATAAACTGATTTGGTCGTCCTGAAAAGGACGGATTGAGTTGACAGGAGAGAAATAGTTTGCACTTGGGCTTTTCGGGATTTTGTCCCGCCAACTCGTAGGCTTCAGCAGCCATGTTTCTCGCAGGGATGTTGACAGGAGCATCGGCACCAACAGCCAACTGCACCAACGCCTCTCCACCAGCAACTAATCTTCTATGCACAACGAGGAACAACGTTCTTTGTGATATAATCGGGGACGCGACGTTTAATGAATGCCATGTTCAGCCGTGACGCGGTAATTACAACAGCACAATAGAAGCACACTTGCTTCGTTCAGCTCCTCATCGTTGTGGCTGGCCATCTGCAGATGACGTGATGATTGATTCTTGTCTCGTCACGGGCGGCTTTTTTCCGCAAACCCGTAGGCATCAGCACCAACAGGCTACTGCACCAACGCCTGTCTGGGCAACGACTGTTCGCCAGTGCACGCTCCAGGATGCTTGCTGCCACCAGCTGCGTTTCGACTCCACGACTGCCGAAATACTAATGCAAAATTTGAAGGTGTACCTGTTTTATAACCTTTGTGCCTGCCTAAAAGACGTATTTCTTACTTAAATATGAAATCTGTGCTAGGAAGTACAGTGTATTTGGTAAATTTACTCTGAAAAATCACTATAAGACACCACTATATCACACTGACACTATTGATTATTGGAATCGACGCGTAGAAATATTTCCGATCGATTGGTGCATATTTTTAGAAAATGTTTAGAGAAACGACTGAGATATTAACGCTCAAAACCTGACCACATTTTGTGACGGTCTCAATCGATATTTTTTAAACTGTACCCCAGTATAGAAAACGTCAAAAACTTGAGCTTTGTCTAAAAGGTGTATTTTTAACATTAACATGACAAGTGGTGTTGCTTGGGATATAGCTATAGGCGTTTATTTGTAATAGTTTAACTGTTCTTTTAATGTTTTAGCAGTGAGGTGTTCTGGAACAGCCGATTTTACTACTGGTAAATTGATAGTGCTACTATACAAATGACAAATCTGCGATTCGTGTAAAATGATGTGTTAAATATTAATATCAATCGAAATTATAAACACCGTTGACTTTAGTTGGAATTATATAACCAAGTCAATTACGTAAACAATTGGATAAGTTGCTGTCGAATTTGATTATTGGTGTGCATAATGCCTTATAACGGAAAAGTAAACACAGGCGGTCAGCAAAACTCAAAAAAAAGTTTGATGGTGAACATATATGGCAGAAGAAGTGAAAAGCTATTAGGCTTCGAAAGTTCCGTTCAAAATATGTAGTTATTTTTTCGGAATGAAAATGTCTTACTAAATATATTAAGTAACATAGATTTTTGCCACTTCAATATTCGCATAATGTTTAAACGTAATTCACATTACATACATTTCATACGCAATGAACTATACTCTCTACTACACAGGAAGCGGGGTGAGGGGGTTTGGGAAAACGTGACGATCCAAAAAAAAAAATAAAAAATGAAAGTCCATACAAAAAACGTGACAAGGGGGGGGGGGAGGAGCGGACAAGAATGAATGTGGAAGGCCCGATCTGAATCCCTTGGATTATTTCGTATGGTCATACATGCTGGCGAAGGTAAATGAACACAGGGCGTCTAATATGAACCAATCCAAAACCGTAATCAAACGAATTCAGGACGAAATACCGATGGAAGTCGTGCGTGTGATGGTTTCGAAAAACGTCTGGAGCTGGTCAAGAAGGTACTATAAGGCATAACGTACATTTAATTGAATCGATAGATGGATACTATACTGAATAAATGACGAATATAAAAATTTGAGCTTCATATTTACGTTTTCTATGCGTTGTTTCGGTAATCCAAAAGTTATGTGATATAATGGGAAATACCTCAATAAAAGCCAGGAATCGATTAAATATACCTAAAAACTAGCCACAACAATACCCGTTGGATCACACAGAACGAGGAAAATTATCAAGATTTCTTTCAATACCGCAAACGTAAATAACTTCTTTTGCGAATTTCTCAAGAATTGACTCTAGCTTAAGTGTACCACTATATTGATTGTTGAGGGAAATTCTACCTTCTCAATAAGCTTGGTAATAAACATAGATAGACATGGAAAACAAGACACCTACGTTGGCGGCATTGGCCTTTTTGAGCGCACTCTGTCAAATTTCAATTACTTCCATCTTCAAAAGTCCAGCTTCAAAAGTATAAGCAAACTGAATTCAATTTATAAGAGAAGCAGGTGCATAGTTTGAGAAAGATGAACGTATCATATCGTCATGGTTTATCAAAAAGATGGAACGCATGAGAATTATATGTCACCGACAAACCGACATGAAACTTGCAGCGATCCCGTCTGTCAAAACCTTTACAATCATTTTATCTAGATCAAATAAATGTGTCCAGAATTGCTCAGACATGAACCTTCTCATCAAGTTCCTAAGCGTGTTCGTGGCTTCAATAAACGTTTTCAGCGAACACGAAGATAGATGTCAGCAATATTTATAATTTGAACAGAAATATTCAAGCATTTGCTATTGTCATTCAAGTCGGTTTGTCGGTGTATATGTTATGCAGGCATAAAAATTTATTATTAGCCTACATAAATTAAAAAAAAAAAGTTTTTTGAGTATACTTGCTACATCTTAAACTTATGAGTGAGAAAAAAGTACTAGTGTGAAACATAAGTGAAGGTACACAGCAATCGGAAACCTGCCGGGAATAAATGTGATTACTCTGTTCAATATCACAAAAAAACGCAAAAAAATAATACGATTATATCAATTTCAAAGCTGTTACTAATGTTTTTATCCACACTGTAGACTTAATTTCTAAAATGACTTGTTGCTTTTTGTGGATTCATCATAGAAATCTTACGAGAAATCAATAATTTAAGGAGTTTATCGAATATAAGCTATCCACATACATTTGCGTTGTACGCATGTATTTGTGATGTTTTCTTATGCTCTGAACACTGCATGCTGTGCGTTTGACTGTCAGCTTTCTTTTGTTTACTTGTTTGTGCGGTTCAAATTCTGCGTTTTCAAAATGTCGCGTATTGAAAAGGAAGTGAAAATTAAGGTTCTGGACACATGGCTAAGTGAGAAGAATATTACTATGCGAAAATTGGCGAAGAGGTTTCGAATTCATCATGCGAGTGTTAAAACCATCATTAATAAGTTTGGGGAACACTATTCTTTGGATGAGCTACCAGGAAGAGGCAGAAAACCCGGTTCTTCCAACCCGAAACTGGAGCAGAAAGTGGTATCTCTAATCATGAAGAACAAATCAATGTCAATACGTGATTTGGCCAAAAAAGCAGGAACGAGTGTCGGAATGATCCAGCGTATCAAGGGGCGAAACCACCTGAAGACCTACAAGAAGCAGAAAATCTCGAAACAAAGTGCAGAACAGAAGAAGCGAGCAGCAACAAGGGCCCGGAAATTGTATTCGCGTCTTTTGCAGCGTCCGGATGCATGCGTTTTGATGGACGATGAGACCTATGTAAAGGAGGACTCAAAAACCCTTCCAGGTCCACAATACTTTACTGCCGTCGTTGGAGAGGATGTGAGCGATGCGGACAGGTCGATTCAAGTGGAGAAATTCGGTCGAAAGGTACTGGTATGGCAAGCAATATGATCCTGTGGTTTGAAGTCAACCATTTTTTACACTACCGGAACTATAAATGCGGAAATCTATCGATCTGAGAGTCTCCAGAAAAGATTGTTGCCTTTATATAAGAAGCATAGTACACCTCCACTGTTTTGGCCTCCACTCTCAATTGGCTTGCGGAAAAGGGTATAGATTTCGTTGAGAAAAATATCAATCCACCAAATTGCCCTCAGCTTCGACCAATCGAACGTTACTGAGCAATCGTGAAGAGGGTCTTCAAGAAGACTGGTAAGGCAGCTGGGAACATGCAGGAGTTCAACATAATTTGGGCTCAAGCGTCCAAAAAATGCGATCTAACACTTGTCCGGAACTTGATGAAGAGCATTCGATCCAAAGTTCCAAAATTCGTGAAGGAATAACTTAAATTTCATCCGGTCTTCATTATGTTCCAGTTTAACCTCGTACAATAAAGGATCAATTTTTTGTATGAATAAAATATCGGTTTTCAACATAATTTGAAAGAAAGTTTGTGGATAGCTTATTTGCGATACACTCCTTATACGGGTTACCTTCTACGTTTTTCAATTTAATCAATGGCGCATGAAATTAGGGAAGGTAAAACGGAAGGTTACATTGCTAAGCTTGAGCCACATCTACAATTTTTAAGCAACATTTATGAGTAAAGCTCTTTCAATTTTCCATTTGAAAAAGTTACTTACAATCTACTTTAACGCGTAAAATACTATTAGCTACAATATCGTTACGAAGGAAGCCACGCAGAAAAAAAAATTCAACAGGCGCGTAAAACTTCCCCTCGTTTAATTTCAAGCCAAAGAAGGCGTTAACAACGAAATTGTTTGCAATCTTTCATGCGCCATACAACAATGCTTGCAATATTTAATACAACAAACTAGATTCAGTCGTTATCAGGCTTAGATTTACATGAAACACCCCGTTATTTTCTGCTAAATCTAGGATTCCTCTTATGTGCATTAGATAACGCAGAATATTAAATGTTCATCATCTCTACCACCATCCAGTGTTAAGAGCGGCGAGAATTACTCTGAGAAGCTCTATGATCACAACGCACGCTATCTAAAACGAAGGACGAGTTGAACCGAAGATCAGTGCACCTCTACCGTGTTACCGATATGCATGCCGGCATCGCACGGTTATCAATTTTAATTGGTTGGTCCTTAAGTCATACACAGAAAAAAATAATTAATTTTAACAAGCGTGTAAAATATCTCCTCGTTTAAATCCAAGCTAAAGCAGGCGTAAACAACGAAATTGTTTGCAACTTTTCATATGCCATACAACAATATTGGCAATCTTTCATACAACAGGCTGAATTCAGGCGTTATCTGGCTTAAATTTACATGAAATATCACATTATTTTCTGGCAAATCTAGCGTTCCCTTTATGTGCATTAGATAACGCAGAATATTCAATGTTTCTTTTTATCTGTGTAAAGTGTCTAGTTTTAAGAGTAAATTAACGTACTACTTTTGAGGAACCACCACGATTTAATAATTATTACTTCGGAGTGTATGAGAACGAATTTCATCCTTTGTTGAAGACTATTAAATTACCTATCGATGTTGGGGAAATGATTCCTCGACATTGTCTACTGCTGAGCTATCCATTCAACACAGATAAAAAGAAACACTGAATTTTCTGCGTTATCTAATGCACATAAAGGGAATGCTAGATTTGGCAGAGAACAATGGGATATTTCATTTAAATTTAAGCCAGATAACGCCTGAATCATACCTGTTGTATGAAAGATTGCAAACAATATCGTTGTTTACACTCCATTGGCTTGGAATGACACGAGGGGAAATTTTACGCGCTTGTTAAAATTAATTATTTTTGTCTGTGAAGGGTAATTGGATTTCCCCAACAGAAGTAAAGTCGTTTGTCCCGGCCTATGTTTTGATGGGTTCAATCTGTAGGGTCTAGGTCGTCTCCCTGGCGTGAAAAACCTGCCTTTGGCTCAAAGTCACATAAATACGAAACTATTGAATTAAATCCCTCAACCCAGTCGTTCTACTCCCGAAGTTGAGAATGATGTCTCCAGGATTCTACTTTCGGCCAGTATGTCTTGGAAGAATCATCAGAACCTGGTTTGAAACTAGGATGAATAGTCAGCCTGGTTAATCAAACCAACAAACTCGGACCACCCTATTGTTCATTTAAGTACACCCGGAATGAACCCACGCTGCGCATGTCGTGAAACGGTGAATTCGCAAAAAATCGCATGCGCCAAGTGCACGCTTCACTCGCTTTCACTCACAATCACACTCAGTTCTTAACAGTTCTTCAACCGGGTCGCAAGTTACCAGAAAACGTGGAACGTGAAAAGTCTTATCCAATCAGAAAAAAATTCTAGACAAGAAAGAAATCGCAGCCGGAGATGAACTGCCAACCGAGCAAGTGTGGCCTCTGTGGAGTGCCGTCCAGTCTGAAGTGCGCCGGATGCAAACTGATTGCCTACTGCAGTCCGGAACATCAGAAGAAGCACTGGAAACTGCAGCACAAGAACGTGTGCGCTAAGCCATATGAGGTGAAATTGGTCGTGATCCGAGATGGAGGAGGATTTTTCGGCAACCGCACGAAAATTATACCAAGTGTCTAATGGGATAAATGTTACCTTTTTTTTTTAGTGGATAAAAGCTTGCTTTCAATGGATTTAGGTTCGGGGTCTGTCGTCAGTGATTATTACGAGGGAAAAGGCGATTTTTATTCTGTGAGCATTAAGTCTCACGATGATTTCCTCATGGCAGTTTTCCTAATTTGTGTGAATGAATTGGCGATCGCGGTTATTTATAGAATCCCAATGACTGTGCCTTTGGGCCAGTGAATCTTGAGTGGGCAGGGTGGTTGAGAAACCGTTTGCCGGCGTGCGGCGAATCGCTTGTTGATGTTATTGTTTTGATCGTTCATTTCTTTGCATAGAGATGCCAGTGTGTGCTATGATCAGTTGGTTGAATTGAAGGACAGAACTACGTGGGTTTTGTTTACAAGCACTTTTTATGTTTCGTATATGTTTCTGAACCGAAAGAGGAAAAGGTGATAATAGGTATTATGTTTTAGATAGGGTTACTTTAGTTCATCACTTTTATTCGGCCTATGTACCAAATCTGCCATACATTCAGCCGTAAACGACAAAGACATCATAGTAATTAACTTGTTTTTCAGCTGAGAACTTTTTTGTCATGTAATAGATTGATATTTACGATTTTACGAACTTTGTAGCCGCCATGATTTTTCTGGTATAGCTGAAATATTTTCTTCATGATTTTTAAAGATCCAAGAAGAAAATTCGATCGAAAACATGAAAATTGATTTTACAAGAAAATCATAGGCCCAATTTTCGGTACTAATTATTTTCTATGTTCCTAAGTATGTCCTTTTATGTTCATTAGGTAGTTTTGTGTTGGAATTGGTAAATATGCATTGGAGGTTTATAAGTATGCGGCTGTATATTTTGCGAATAGAATATCTTAATGTATATTTCAGCAAAAAAAACTGTATTATGTGAATTAAAATGTTTTGAATATTGTGCTGTTCACAGAACAGGAGCAAAAACCATTAAGTGTTTCAAAGTAGTTCTTTTTTACAAACAAGATTTATAAAGTTTTGTGTTCAGTGTGAGAATATTATCCACATTAAGGTTTTATAAAAGTTATAAAAGAAAGCCTGAGGGTAAAGCACAATTTAAAAGATGAGACGAACAGTCTTATGCTGCGTGGCGGGTGAGTCGACACGACTCGCTCTCACATACGAGGTGACAATTGTCGCCTCGTGTGAGGTGACTCTCCGTGCAAATCAAATGGAGAGTCTCCTCACACGAGGCGACAATTGTCACCTCGTATGTGAGAGCGAGTCGTGACGACTTACCCGCCACGCAGAATAAGGCTGGAAGTTGCATCGATGATTAAACCCATCAAGAATAATCTTATCACGATTATATACGCACGCGTTAGGGGCTATTCATAACCCACGTAGACTTTTCAGGAAGGGGGGAGGGATATGACCAAAGTCTACACTCCACACAAAATTTCCAAAAAAGAAATATGGAGAAAATTCTACGAGGGGGGAGGGGGATCTGAAATTTAAAAAAATTAGTCTACGTGGTTTATGAACAGGCCTTGGTTTATGAACAGGGGATTAGGGCATAATGAATACCGTAAGTTCATTGCTGATTCAAACTCACTATAGGGCCTGTTCAAAAACCACGTAGACTAATTTTTGAAAATCTCAAACTTTTCTCCATTATTTTATTTTCACGTAGACTTTTCTCCATAATTCTTTTTTTTTTGAAATTTTGTATGGAGCGTAGACTTTGGTCTTGGTGTTCTGCTAGTGTAGCTTATAGTCTACAACACTGTATGATATGTGTGGGCCAATGTAAGAATAAGATAAATAACAGTTTTTGATAAAAAAAAATACGAGTTAGGTATTTAGTCCAAAACGAAACAAATGAGCATCTTTGAAATTAGTGTATTTTACATCTTTGCACTCACACACACGCATAAAGAAAACAGACACACACAGGTGCGTCTAAGCTCTAATTTTTATGAGAAACTTACATAACATTCGGGTTCTCCCTTAGTTCAGTCGGTAAAGGCGCGGCTACAAATCAGCATAATGCTGGAGATGTCTGGGTTCGATTCCTGGTCTGGTCTAGGCATTTTTCGTTAAGAAAAATTTCTCGACTCCCTGGACATAGGGTATGATTGTACTTGCCACAATAATACTTATGCGAATATCGTACCTGCCATCGAAAGCTCTCAATTAATAACTGTGGAAGTGCATTTAGAACACTAAGTTGAGAGCAAGCAATTAGCTTGAAACGCTAAGAAGAAGAACAACACCATGATCGACATAACGTTTGCATTAAAAAAAATGGACTTTTTTCGGATGGTGATAAAACAAAGCTAAGACAGATAATTGCTTTTGATAAATTTCCCATGGAAGGTAATTATTTAAGCTTAGGGAAATTTTCCCACGTTTTCTCTTCAGTTTTCGACACGAAATTGTCTGCAACAAGAGCAAATTTGAATCGTTGTCTCAGACCCAAGTCTGTTGTTATAAAACGCTTATCGTATACGTGAATCTTAGTTGTTTGCCGCGTGCAGGTCGAATGGTGCAACACCGTTTTTTCTATCCTTACTGGGAGCTGGAGTGATAGGAACATCAAAACCAGTATCTATGAAGTGTTTGAGGCACGGTTGTAGAGGATTATACGGCGTCTCTGTAGTTTTGCGTTCACTCCCGCCATTTCGAAGGAACGACCCATTAGTTTTTTGAATTGTATCTGCACGGCTCGCGGCATTTGGTGGCTCAACCACCAGACTTTATGTGAAATCAGCATATGTCGTCGCTGATGTTACGACTGGATCTTGAAGTAAATCGGCTTCGGGAATTGCTTCGTTCTGTTTTGAGTCTGCGGATCTCAGTGGCCAGTGTGGCAATCTGACCTTGTAGATCAGCTATCGGACATTGACATTGATGTCCATCATTGGCGGAACTAGAGAATTAGTCTGGAGGGGGCCTGTCCGAAGGAATTTTTTTCGTCTATACGAATATTGAAAAGAGCGACGAAAGTAGCGTAATAGTTGGGGACAGGTTATTTTAGTTGATAAATCAAATTATTAGGTCTATTTTGCGCCTCGGTGAGTCGAGATGCCTCAAAAAAATCGAGTGTGGTGAATATATATCTCGTATTATTCTGTGTGGATCAAATGAAGAATGGACTCACACGAGGTTACTGTAGTCACCTTATTCGATTCTCTTGAGAAGTCTCAACTCATCCGAGGGGGAGAATAGACTTGAATCTATAAAGTTTAAACTAAAAGTCTTAAAACTTCAAGGAACAGCATTAAGTCAATGAACATTTTAAATTTATATCAGAATTTAGATTGGTTTGGTTAACGTTTTTAAATCTTCAAAATTGTGTCGGTTGATACTGATTCCTTCACATTTGAAAATCGGTACTGCGTAATGGTACTTCTCAGTCATGTTTTTATGCGTTTTATGGCTGAAAAGCTCCAGCAGAGCTTATGGCAATGTAAGTTAACACCTGGAGCAACCTATATAGTTAGATTGGGTGTAATATCAATTTTCAATTTCGCTCACAAAGTTTCCAAAGTTATATTTAACTTTTTATGGCGCAAAAATTTCGAACGACAGTTGCTTATGCTTGCAGGTTTTGTTGTTTAATATTTAGAGCATCTGAATAATGGTATTTAAACTCCTGCCAATTTGCCTTATCTTAACCCGATTACGAGTCAGCTGACTCAGCAAATGGCATGTTGTTGAACATCTGCTTCAGATTTCCTTCAACATTGTTGATTACCTATTAAAGAAACAAAAAAATAACACAAAATATCTGAACTGCCGGAAATCGCAAGTCAGTCCCATCTGAATTTTTATTAGTTTTTAGTTAGCATCATGAATCAGTTTATATATTAGTCTTCGTTGCTATTATTCTCCTAGTGTACGCTTTACTCTTCACAGTTCCTCCGTTGATTATGATCTCTCCATGAAGCAGGTTATTCAAGGAGTTCCAGATCAATTTCGACCTATTTTAATTCCCCATATTTTTATTGTATTGAAAAGTACCAACATGTCAATTGCAAAAATACTGATCATCACATGATGGATCCTTGGTTTCGGTGTTTACAGTGACTCCATCTGCCTTCCGGAAACTTCAGGAACCTTGTTCCGTATATGTTGCTGAGCTTACAACAATCAATTTCGCA
This sequence comes from Aedes japonicus, assembly GCA_034211315.2. Taxonomy (NCBI): domain Eukaryota; kingdom Metazoa; phylum Arthropoda; class Insecta; order Diptera; family Culicidae; genus Aedes; species Aedes japonicus. The sequence goes on from JASCZW010011656.1 coordinate 21,092, forward strand.
TTGGGGATTATTTCCGACATGCCGATAGACCATTATTTCATCTTCTCAGATAATCTCAGTTCTATTAAGGACCTCCGGTCAATGAAAACAGTGAGGCACTCATCTTACTTTCTTTCAAAAATAAGGGCGGAGATGTGTGTGTCTTGGTTGAAAGATAATGTAGCATTACCTTTGTATGGGTCCCCTTCCACTGCTCAATACCAGGCAATAAGAAGGCGGACTCTAGCAAAAGTAGGCGCGCTTACAAGGCGCGCGTACAAGCTTCGAAACTTCTATTCAATCTGGGGAGTATATACTCTACTAAATTGTTCGTACAAGAGAAAATAATATCGCAAATTCAAAAAGGCGCCCTTAAGCATAACTCATTAAAGTTGAACCTTCTTGAATAATAAAATTAAAATACATGGAAAAGTGTTGAACAGTCTTATGTTTCAACTTAACAGGCTCTACATTTTACAGTCGCTATTATTTTAGTTATGAGTTTTGGGGTTTTAATGTTTATAAACCTGAATTATAAGAATTCAGAATTATTTAAGTCTAAGGCGTAGGGCTTTTGTTAAGCAATATTTTGAAGCAAACGAATTATAAAAAAACATAATTAGTAGTAGTATTTATTCAATGATGGGGTTTCCATCAAAAAATGCTGTTAAGAGTATCAGCATACAACACCAAACCGGGTGTCTCTCGGAGTTGGTTGTGTAAACAATGACGAGAAAAACATTACAGGTAAAAATGAGAAGTTGTGTTTTCAAAAACCTCAAATTGGAAATTGGTTTCCATCACATGTGGTCTGAAAAATGAAAAATGTGAGGAAGAGGGTATGCGCACTTTACTCTTCAGAAATAGTTACTCGTTCAAAAACAACTTAAACTGGGAAAAACAACCTTAAAATTCCGTAGAGATTATGAATAGTGTTTCATTTCATATTAAAAATATATTAGCGAAAAATCCTGGGGGGGGGGGGGCTAGAGAATGCTGGAGGGGCCTGGCCCCAAGACACCCAGTAGTTACGCCAATGATGTCCATATACATTTTCTTTAAAAACGTGTGTAAAAGTTAATATGGGCAGCCGGTAAAAAAAGCAAGTGCAGAGATAAACAAACAAAACTTTTCAGGTTATGTACTAGGCTTTTTATTGATAAACATTTACATGACAGTTATCGCACAACTGCAGCGCCATCTACCAGGAGCATAACGACATACATTTGAAATGTCGATTTCAAGTTTTACACAAGTAGCAGACCGAAGATGAACGTCTGTTCCCCGTGCTTCCATGCTGTTAGAATTTGTGGCGAATTGTGTGGTAAGACTTTGTGTAATCCCGGACTACGTTGGCAAGGGCAAATTGTGCCTCCACTTGGGTACACCACATCGTTTTCGGCGTTAGGCATTTCGATTCATACGTGACGATTACGTTATCGAATTCGTTTTTCCGCGTCGGGGTCACCAATACACTGAAAGTTAATTTTAGTTTATATTACAAAATCGAAAGTAATACTCACTAATCCATTCGTTGTTTTCAGCAACGAAACTGATTTGTTCTTTTTATGAAGATACATTCGTAATTAATTGCACGCGCAAGTGTCAAAAGCACGAAGCTTTTGTTGACACAGAAAGAACATTCGTACATTGTACGAAAACAATGCAAAGAGTTGGGATTTTTTTGTCACAAATTAAAAAGAAACGTCTCTGTGGTGGTTGCATGAAGGACTGACAGATCTACTTTATCGACTCAAAATGTAATTGACAAAAAAGCGCAACCACGTGGAAGTGCCCAGCGTTTTTTTTTTATTGTTTCAGACATGGGGTTTGAACCTGAATGTTTGGAAAGCGCTGATTCTAAATCCATGGTTGATCTCACTAGGCCATGCTGACTCGTGAGAACAATCTTGATTAATGAGCATGAAGTTATAGCTCACGACAGTTTTATTTTTATTTTGGGATAGCCCATACCAGCAGCAACACCATTATACATGAGTACGGTATAAGAGAGAAACAGCGATTGGCTGGTCACCACGAAGTTCATTTCGTGCATTTTACAAAAAGGTGTAATGATAGCATTTCACCAGATAAAAATCAATATGAATGTTTCATACAATATACGAGACATTTGTTCAATGTACAAAATCCATGTTTACGAAACGCGTGAAAGCTACATTACGAAAATAAATTTTCAGTGTATGGAAGCTTTTGTGAGGTGGAAAATAAAACATGAAGCACTGTACTTTATCTTTTCGTCGTCATCCTCGTGCCAAGCAACAATTAGGGCCGCATGGATGCGTTCTCGGTGCGATTTTCCGCTTCAAGTTCGCCCAGAAATTTTCAATTGGGCACAGCTGAGGCACGTTTGGGTAGTTGACTTTCTTGGGGACGACTAAGACAAACGGTCCTGCTCCTCCAGCGACCGCTTCGCGTTATGTTCCAGGACCAGAGCACGGCATCGTCCTTTCGGGTGATGTTTCTTAATGAAGGTTGAAACTTCCGTTAAGCACTTCTTGCTAAACACCTCCCTGTTGATGACAAGTCCTGAAGAAAAGAAGAGCGGCATTGACATCCCTTTCTCACTGATTGTCAGCCACAAGAAGACCTTCTTCGGGAATTACGTATGGGAGATGTACTTCATTTTGATGCTCACTTCCTTCCTGACGAACGTGAAACAACCGGTCCCTTACGGCCGGCCTTAACTTTCGCTTTCTCGGGAAGATGTTGGCCATGTTGGTCAAATATTTCTGGCCAGTCGATTTCAAAGCCAAGGAAATTCACCAACTTAGCTTGGCCAAGGATTTCGCCAACTTATCTTGCGTCTTCTGCTTCAGCGTTTGCTACACCTTCCGGTCACGCAAAATCGTCAGATGGCCGGAACCCGGCTTCCGCTCGATGCTCTCACCTTTCTTCAGGAGCGCCAAGATCTTGTAAATCGGCTCGACAGTATCTGGCTGACACAAACTGTGGCGGTACGATGACGGAATTCTAGGGTGGAGCCGGCAGTGTTTACAAACCATTAAATGGAGTTGCTTCACTGATTTCGTTATAACTGTCTTTAACGAACTGATAGACCTGTGATTCTTTTTCTGTATAAAGTCTACTTACAGTCAGTTTAAAATATAAGCATTCATCGAGAAATCTTCAAGTTTTTCAGGGTTATAAGCGAATAAAAGCAAACAACTTTTACACCTGGTAGAAACAATCTTCTTTTCTTGTATTTATAGCTTGCAAGAAACAAAAACAACAAAAATTTCATTTGTAATGGGCTAAGACAAGTAAAAATCGTGCATTCGGATGTACCAAAATTGAGTGTACAGAACATGATTATCATAGAAATTAGTTTTAACAATGTCGGAAATCGTTGAAATTAGTTTATTTGTATGTATTTCGTATGACCATCTTTGGCATCCAGAACAGCCTTCAAGCGTCGCCGCATCGATTTCACCGTTGCTGGATTACTAAAGGGTGTCCACGATGAAATTGCCACACTATGAAATTGCTCTAACTTTTTAACCGTTGGGTAGAATTTAAAAATGTGGGTGGATTTAGTTCATAGTGCATTATTTACATCCTGCAAGTTTCAAAGTCCTGTGATCAAAGGTCGCGGAAATGGAGTCGAAAGAACAGCTCGTGCGTGATAAAATCTTGCGCATTCATCACGAGAACAAGGATCTCTTGCATCGTTCCATCGCTAAAACGTTGGGAATCGCGAATTCCACGGTGTCGCGAGTGATTAAGCGGTTCGAGGAACGGTTGACCACCGATCGGAAGCCCAGAAGTGAAGGAAAAAGTATTCCGTACTACACCAAAAATCATAACCGCGTAGTTGGGGCCTTCAACCGAAATCCGAACGCCTCCGTTCGGGATGTCGATAAGAAGCTGCACCTAAGCCGAAGTTTTGTCCAGAAGGCCAAAACTAAGGCTGGGCTTCGAACGTTCAAGGTACAAAAGGCCCCTAATCGCGACGAGAAGCAGAACAAGTCCGCCAAAACCCGTGCCAGGAAGTTGTACCTCAACATGCTGACGAAAGTTGAATGCTGCATCATGGACGACGAAACATATGTGAAGGCCGACTTCAAACAGATCCCCGGCCATTTGTTTTTCACGGCCAAGGATAAGTTCAGCGTTCCGGAGCATGTCCGCACTCAGAAGATGTCCAAATTTGCGAAGAAATTATTGGTTTGGCAAGCCATCTGCACGTGCGGGAAGCGGAGTGCACCTTTCGTGACCCAGGACACGATGAACGGACAGGTGTACATAAAAGAGTGCCTCCAGAAGCGGCTGCCTGAAGGCCCACGACGTCCCAACAATCTTCTGGCCGGATTTGGCCTCATGCCACTACTCCAAGGACGTGCTGAAGTGGTATGCGGACAATAAGGTCAATTTCGTGCCGAAAATGTTCTACCGTCCCAACACTCCGGGGCTCCGCCCCATCGAGAAGTACTGGGCGATTATGAAGCAGCACCTTCTTAAACGACCTAAGGTAGTGAAGACAGTCGAGGAACTGAAGAAAGTATGGGTTTACATGCAAAAAACAGGTTGATTCACAGGTTGTGCAGAATCTTATGGCCGGGGTTAAGGCCAAGGTGCGGGCATTTGCGTATGGACTGTAAATAAAATACGAGTAAAGTGGTAAAATGAAGTTTAATAGTTATTTTTCAATCCCTGAAAATTTGATGGCAATCGGATGAAAACTCGAATTTTGCGAATCAATTTTGTGTGTGGCAATTTCATCGTGGACACTGAATCGCCAGTTTGAGTTCCTTTCTGTTTCTTGTTTTTGATTTATTGGTGCTATTCAATCGGTGCTTAACCTCCCACCACAAGTGCTAATTGGGGTTCAAATCCGGTGACTGCGGAGGGGTTCTTAGTTGCCAAGGAACATTTTACAGCAACCACCCTCGTACAACGTGCGATGTGTGTTTTGGATCATTGTCCTGCTGAAAGTAATAATCACGCGGTGATTCCCTATTTTTACACGGAGGGTTGCGGATTACGCTTCAGTATATTTAAATAGCCCATTTTGTCCATCGTGGTGTTGATAAACTCCATAGCACCCACACCACTTGCTCTAAAGGATTGTCAATATGCTCCTTCGCAAAATCCAGTCGCTTCTTAATGTTTGCTTTTAAAAGAAGAGGCTTCTTCCGAGCAACCCTTTCCCCCCTCAGTCTGTGAGCCACACGCCGAATGCTTTGAGCACTGATGGATCTCCCGATATTGTCAGCGACCACGTTGGCTTGTCTTGTCTTAGGTTCTTTTCTTATTGTACGTACGATTCCGCGTTCGTCAGCAGCGGTCAAGATCCGTTTGCGGCCTCTGCCTGTGCGGTTCTTCAAAGTTCCCTCGAATTTCCACTTTTTTACGATTTTCTGCACTGAGGAATGTGTTCTTCCAATGGCAGCCACTATTTCCCACAACGATTTTACACGAAGGCCATTTTGATCAAAACACAATAAATTTCCAGACGAAAATAACTAAGATCGTTGCAAATGCAGCTGAGAGTTCTGGATCAACAATAGAAAAGGGCCCATCGCTATACCCGCAAACCTACAGAATCGTCATGTAGGGAAACTTTTCCCTGCATGATGATGGTATTAGTTTGCGTGGAGTGTCTACGCTTTGCGAGAAATAGGCGCAGAAGTGTTTGTTTACAAATGTTGATGGGCCCTTTTCTATTGTTGATCCAGAGTTGTTGACAGTATGCACTGCTAGACAAATTCACTTCAAATTGCCAATATTGTGTTTATAAAACGAATTGGTTTGAAAATAGTAATGGTGTACGTTCAATTTTGAAACATCAAAAAGGCTTCATATCTGGAATTTTATTCGATTAAAATTTTGTAAAAATCCTTTTCAATAATTGAAGTCCATGCTTCGCAAGTTGAGCAATTATAAAGTTGAACCACAAAAGAAATAATATGTTTGTAAAAATGTATTCCCCCCAAAATAATCGATAAGTTCTTCACGTCATGGGTGTACGCTCAATTTTGAGACTGGATTTATATTTATTCACGATTCACCGGTGGACCCAGCACCAGCTACACGGAGAAAAAACGGTCCTGTTGAAACAACTAACTTGTTTAATGACATACAAAGTAAAAAACTAGTTCTTTTAAAAATCTGTTTTGTTATTTAAAATCGAAGATTTTGTTTTGTACCCTAAAGATATAACTACATTTTAACACATATTATGATTGTTCTAAACTAATATTATTGTTGTTTCCACCTTGAATGGGGTTTATTATTATCAACAATCAATATGCAACTAGCTATTGGAAATTTGTACACTGTTGTAGAACCCCTAGTTTCGAAGTAAATCTTGCAGTCTGCACCATGCTATACACTCTTGCGCTTATCAGTTCCTTTCGGTATCTTTGGCTTTGTGTTGACTCGCTTTGTTATTTTGAAAGACTATTTGAGGGTGTGCGAGATTCGTGCGAGTTACGTTATTAGAGGCGAATCATTTAGGTTGGGACCAAGCATGGGACCGGTGTGCTAGTACTTCCTGAGCCAAAAATATTTTCATTTTCTTCAAGACTAGCCAGCCGCTGATATTCCCAAAACACAGGTGTTGCGTTGACTTAGAGAAACAAATTTAAATTTAAATTTTAGATTGATTCAACCAAAGCGGCGGTTAAACTAAACTGATATTTTGTTTGAAAAAAGAACTAAACTAAATAAAAAGTTAGTTCGAAAAAAATAATTGTTTCGGGCTATTCAAATTTCCTCCGGTCCAGGCATGCTCTGGCGGTCACACAACAATAGGTGAAAATTTATGATTTTAATTTTAAAAAAACTTCAAAATAGTTGAAAGGCTCGCATTCACATTTAAAGATTTCTCTTAGACTGAGAGAAGTCTATAAACGAAAATGTTTGTAGCATTTTATTGAAATAAATATTCTTGTAATTACAGAAGAAATGTAGGTGATTTTAAACGAACAACAGCTTTTTGAGTCTTCTTAAGATTCCGCTTGACGATGGCAAAATATTGTTCGATTGGGCGGAGCTCTGGCGTGTTGGAAGGGTTCTTGCCCTTGGGCACCACTCGAACGTTGTTGGCAGCATACCACTCCATGGCCTTTTTCCGTAATGGCAAGATGCCAAATCCTAGAGCGCTCGCTCAGATAAATTTGCTGGTTGACGGTTCCGGTCGCAATGTAAACGTTGCTCTTCAAGTCACAGGTATAGATGGCCTGCCACACCAGATATTCCTTCACGAACTTTGACAGTTTAATGTGCTAGAATATATCGGCCATCTTTCCCCGTCCGGTTGCCGTATAAAATTCCTGTACTGAAAGTCTGCCTTGCAGTTTAATCGTCCTGTACCACGCAATCAAACTTCGTCAGCATCGTCGTGTACAACTTTTACGATCGTGCCTTTTTTTTTTGTTGGGGCGTAGAATCATTGCGTCCATTGAGTTGAACTTTTGTGATATACCCCTGTTTACTATACTAATTCGCATCTTAAAGCTAGATCACCATTTGTCAAGTGACCAGCCTAAGACGCGTCTCCCAGTCGAGGCAAAATTGAGTTTATAAAACCCACCACCTTCCCAGGAAATTGCAGTCCAAATTTCTTTAGGTTGCATATAGCCACTGTACAGAAATTTAAGTCTGCTCTTGTTCAAAGCATCACAACTGCAAAGCAGATGTTCCGAGGTTTCACGTTCCATGTTACAGAAACGACAGATATCATTCTGAACCTGGCCAATGTTTTTCAAATGATATCTACTCGGGCAATGTCCGGTTACTAGCCCAGTATAGGTACAAAGAACTTTTTACTAATTGCAACATTTGGAATTATAAACCTTTTCGCTTGAGAACACTTTGTGGTGACCAACCAATTGGTCATCACCCTTTGCTCTTCCCAAGATTTTAATTCCATTTTTATGGCACAGTATGATATACCGCAGAATGGTTCTGGGCCAATAAACTGTGCATTTGAACCTTGCTTAGCAAGCTCGTCTGCCGTTACATTACCTTCAATGCCACAGTGTCCCGGAACCCAGAATAAATTCACCGAATTCTCTTGGCACACCTTTCGCAATGAAAGAATGCATTCCCAGACAAGTTTGGATGTACATTTATATTTACTTAACGCTTTGAGTGCCGCTTGGCTGTCTGTAAAAATACAAATATTTGCATATCTGTATTTTCTCTTCAGACAAACGTTAACACATTTTATTATAGCAAAGATTTCCGCTTGGAAAACCGTTGGATAGTTTACCATCGCCACTGAGATTTCTACCCCAGGGCCGAAGATTCCTGCTCCCGTTTTTGTTCCAATTTTTGAGCCATCTGTGAAAAATTTTATGGAGCCATGACGAACAGTGGGACCTCCGACTTCCCAATCTATACGTGACGTTTCACATATCTTGTAAGGGATGTCATGGTTTTCCACAGGTTTCATCCAGTCTCCATTCATGTACATCACTGGCCCATTTCAGAAAGCTTTGTGAAATGCTCAGGTGACCGACTAAATCACCAGACATGAAAGTTTTCAACCATTTAAGTCTAAGCATACTCTTTTCCGCTTCTAGTTGCACGTATTCGTGCAAAGGCAGCAGATTTAGAATTGCATTCAACGCATTTGATGGAGTGCTGCGCATCGCTCCCGTTATAGCAATGGATACTAGCCGTTGAAGTTTTGCAAGCTTTTTCTGTGCAGTAGAATCTTTTGTTTTTGGCCACCACACAAGAGAAGCATATTTTAGGACGTATTATGGATGTATAAATCCACATTATCATTTTTGGTCTTAGACCCCATTTTCTGCCAAATGTTTTTGAGCAAATCCAGAAAGCACTGGTTGCCTTACGGATCACACACTCAAGGTGAGCATTCCAGTTCAGTTTGGCATCCAGTATCACTCCTAAGTATTTAACCTGTTCACTAAGATGGATCTTTAATCCTCCTAGCTGGAACGCTTTTAGACTAAACTTCCTTTTCCTAGTGAAAGGTACAATTACTACTTTTGCTGGATTAATGCTAAGGCCCTCCTTGATACACCAAGACTGGGTAAATTTTAGGGCCCATTGCATTCTTTCTGAAATGATGTTGTCAAATTTTCCCTCACTATAATGACTATATCGTCTGCAAAACCTACAACCTCGAAACCTTTTTCCTCTAAGCTTCTTAGAAGCTCGTCTACAACTAAGGACCACAATAAGTGGTGAGAGGACTCCTCCTTGGGGACAACCTTTCGTTGCCCGTATTGTAATAGACGAACTTCCCAGCTCTGAAGTGATTTCTCTTTTGCGAGCATGGTATGAACCCAGTTAATTATGTTCATGTCAAAGTTCCTTTTCTTCATGGCACGAGCCATAGATGAGTAGGAAGCGTTGTCGAAAGCTTCTTCAATATCTAAGAAAGAACAAAGTGCTATTTCTTTTACCGATAGAGCTTTTTTCTACTTTTGAAACCACACTATGCAGTGCCGTAACTGTTGACTTACCAGACCGGTAAGCAAACTGGAACTCGGATAGTGGATGCTTGTTCATGTAATTTGAATTGATATAATCATTCAAAACTTTTCCATAGTCTTTAATAGGACTGATGAAAGACTAATGGGTCTGTATGATTTAGGATGCGTCTTGTCTCGCTTTCTTACTTAAGGTACGAAGATAACTTTTACTTGTGTCCATGAAGTTGGAATATGGTTGAGTCTTAAACTTGCCTTAAAAATCTCAATTAATGGCGAGATCAACACTATGCTTCGCCATTTTTGAAGTAATGCTGGAAATATCCTGTCCGTTCCTGCAGATTTGTAAGGCTGAAAAGATCTCAACGCATTTTCTACCCTGGCTTTTTAAATATTTTGTCAGCCAAGTCATTTGCAGCAATTTTCGCTCTAACAGACTTTTGAGATGTCCTTGTAGAACTTTTTTCACCTTCAAGTGATCCATCTCTGATTGGATCTACACACAAAACTGATCCAGGAAAATGTGTTTCCATAATCAGCTTTAACGTTTCACTAGGAGTTTTTGTAAAAACTCCATCCTCATTTTTCAGATTCCCAAGTTCAATCGTATGATCCTTTGCAAGAGCCCTCTGAAGTCTTGCGACTTCTGGACTATTGCTTATGTTTTCACAGCGTTAGAACCCAGGATCTTCGTTTAGATTTTCTAATTTCTTTATTGTACTCAGTAAGGGCACTCCTATAGGGAGTCCAATCTGAGGTT
>JASCZW010011657.1:0-31261 GCA_034211315.2 Aedes japonicus
TTTGAATATTAATCGTGATTAGACACAGAGGCTGACAGACTTTGCCGTTTCTAAACCAAATGATACCGTCGGATTGATCGACGTAATAAAAAAGAACTTAGAAAATGGGCGACTCTGGTGCCTTTGTGTGTCGTGTTTACAAAAGATTTTTCGTTATTTTTCGTTCAATTATCGACCGAAAAAAAGGCTTATAAGAATTTGTGACTGACATTTGAAAATGGTCAACACGTACACCGTGTCCAATATATTCTAATACACTTTTTCCTTGCATTGGTGTCGTGCAACTACTCAACATGCTTCAAGTATGTGTTGGTGTAGTTTTGCACTATGTTTATACAAACGCTTTTAGGTTATGTCCGATTGTTTTCATTCGGTGTTTATCTTTTACCAGCGATGAAGGAGGTTCGTGCTGTGGTGTTATTTATTTTTTTTTTTTGGAAAAGTGACCGCCCGGGCACTCTTTTCAGAAATTTGAAAAACCTCGGAGTAAAGCGGGATTTTGTGTACCAAACCATCCGAAGGTACCGTGACACCTGCTCGTTGGATGACCGAAAGAGATCCGGAAGATATCCGGTCGTTCTCGTACGGTGCGGACTGCACGAGTTTTTAAAGTGGTCAGGAAACGGATTAGACGAAAATCACAGCCTCCTATGCTGTGCTGGCCTCCCATGCTGGCGACGGTAAATTACCACAGGGCGTCTTATTTGCACCAATTCAAAACCGTAATCAAACGAATTTGGGATGGAATGCCGATGGAAGTCGGCGGCACTGTAACGGTTTCGAAAAACGGCTGGAGCTGGTCAAGAAGGTTAAAAGCGGTGTTATTCCAAAACATATGTTGTAGTTGATAAGTTTTATATTGCAATATAATGGGTAAAGTTATCAATAAATCTGGATTATCGATTTGCATTGGAGTTTTATTTTGTATGATAATATATTGGACGCGGTGTACAAGCCAAATTCCAATAAAGACTTGATTGAAAGCAGTGGGTCCTCCCTTAGCTCCGTTGGCAAAGGCGCAGCTACAAAGCAATACCATGCCACTATGTCCAACTAGGCTTCAGTAGGTAGGTGGTCCCCGCGACCTGCCTTTGGTCGTTTCGCCATTTTTGTTGAAGATCGAGAACAATCTGGGAGGCTGCAATGCATACCGCGTCCCAGATGTCCTGGTTTTGGCACATCCTCTGGCCCAAATTATCCGGACTCGTGTCGTGAACGCTTACGGCTATCATGTCGGATCTCGTGCCGTCGAAACAAGTACATTCGAAGAACACATGTGAATGTCCATATTTGTGCAGGTATTGTCTAAAACAGCCGTGGCCAGACAATATCTGCGTTAAGTGGAAGTTCACCTCATCGTGTCGCCTACCGACCCACCCGGTTAATTCCGGGATTAGTCGGTGGGTCCACCGACCTTTGGTGGAGTTGTTCCATTCCCTTTGCCACTTAACCATGGACGCGGCTCAAGTGGTCTTTCCAATACCTCTTGTTCCACGTTGTTCGAAGCACTCTACACTCAGTAGCAAAAATAAAGCCGAGCAAAATTTTGCTCCTAAATAACGCCATGTTCAATGCTCTGTAACTTTGTCAATTATCGATATTTTTGACTGAAAACTTGACAGCACGATAATTAATGTATAGACCTCATATGACCTAAATTTCGTATTGATAAAATTTATAAATTTGAAACTATCGTAACATATATGAAAAAAGTAATTTTTGGACTTAGCAATTTTAAAAATCCGTATTTCTGTAAAAAATTTAGGTAGCGTATCAAAAATTTTTCCATAGCTTATAAAAATACAGAAAATTATGTGGTCAAAATTTGAACTGTTTCCAATAAGTGGTTTGGACTACAGCCAAAAATATCGATAATTGACAAAGTTGGACAAGGTTGAACATGGAGTTTTTTGCAAACAAAATTTTGCTCGTCTTTTTTTTTGCTACTGAGTGTACATCCTCTTATGTGACAATTCTCATTGGTATCATCCCCGCTAGGACGTAGACCGCGTCGCGTGATACCGTTCGGTATGCACTTACCACTCTTAGGCACATAAGCCTGTGTGTACTCTCTAGCTTACTAACGTAGCTCTTGCTACTCAAAGCGGTGCTCCATGCCAGACCGCCGTACCTAAGTTTGGACAGAGTGACACTGGCCAGGAGTTTACGTTGGTGATAAAGGACAGCTTATCGTCTATCATAACTCACAAGTACTTCAAAGACCTCTTCGATTCCAATTTTCGGTTGTAAACCTGACCCGCGAACCCAACTATCTTCACTCCGTTCGGGAACTCAAGCCGTAATACCTCATCGTGCATCGTGGGACGCGTGCGGTGATTTGAACACGTTCCTGGCCTACCTACCTATACTTCCAGGACATGTGCTCGCTTTCTGGGCATCTGAAGCATGCGCTTCGGCAGCTAGGTAAGGCTAAGTGGGCATATGGATCATCCCACCTTCACCTTCGCCACTTTCAACGCCGCGTCCGCATTATAGGCAACTAGTGATATGCTCAAATCTTCAAAACTATAGTTTCAATGTAATGATACTTTATCAATTTTTAAAACAAGACAGCATAATTCATAATTTTTTAGTATAATATGGCACTAAATACAGCAAAATATGATCAAAATTGAAGAAATTGTCATGACTGTACTTCACATATAAATAATAGTGTTATTAAAATAAGCTTTTACCATGTCGTAATATCCATGGTTTGTGTTCAATTCACTTCACATACATGTATCGCACACAACAAAAACTCAAGATAGTATCAAAACTTCACTAAAATTCCACGTATTTGCAAAATATTTAGACAAAATTATGCTAAACTAAAGCTGAGGCAGAATGCACCGTGACTACGCCATGAAAACATATTATTTCCGGGAAATCATTTGATAATGGTGTACCATAACCCACATCTAGATCTTAAATGATGATGTTGTTTATTGATGAATTACGTTGTGATAGTTCACATCTGATGAAAATAATCTACTTTACTTTATACACTAATAATTGTCAACGTACATCGATGGATAATTGAATAACAACTAAGCCAACCATAGGCATTAACGCCATTTAAGACCTTTTCATATTTGAGTTAAGAATCGTGTATGCGAAAAGGAAACCAAGCAAACAAAACCTTTGCTTTGTCTACATTGTTCACAAAGTGGGTTCGAATAGCTTTTCAATGTGAAGAAATTACAGTAAATGTATCATTATGTTATATTTTTAAGCACATATATATATATATTTATGTTAGAATTAACGTAAGCAGGCATAGCATAAGTTCCTGACAAGCAAGTATTTTACTGCTTGTAGATATTTCTACAAGACTGCACTATTCTTCAGTAGAAAAATATTCTTGAGCCCACTGTGCTTTTGTTTTGACGTTTTGTTTGAGTCAATAATTAAGTACTGAGTATTGGTTTGAAGTTTTTAGGCTGTGAAATTATTTAATAAATTTCTAAAATGGGAAGAAAATATGTGCAGAAAACTACACGGCAGTCATGGACGAAGACATGCTTAATAGCGGCTATCAATTACGTTAAACTGGGTGTACCTGTAACAGCTGCTGCCAAACTGTATTGCATTCCTAAGAAAACCTTGTATCGGTATTTGGACAAGCAAGCAGAAATCAGAAATCAGATGGGAAACTTTAGGACTGTTTTTACTCCAGCACAAGAAGGGAATATGGTGAAACACATCATCCGGATGGTAAATTCCGGATTTGGGCTAACACACATGGGCATCAGAGCACCAGTATATCGGACAGCAGTGAAACTGGAGATCAAAAACCCGTTCAAACTGGAACTGGAATTAGCTTGATTGGCTACGATCATTTCTAACAAGGCATGCCGAGCTTAAACTACGGAAGGCGGAAAACACATCGCTAGCTCGAACCAAGGGATTTAATAAAGATGCTGTACAATCATTTTATCAGCTCCTTCGGACGATGTAAACCGAATGCCACTATTCCCCTGGACAAATTCGGAAAGTAGACGAAACAGGTTTCAGCACAATATGGTTATTTCGATTACTTTTTTTGATGTGCCAGTTCACATAAACTTCTTTTTTAGGTTCAAAACAAGTCCTGGAAAGTGTTTGCCAAAAGAGGACAGCGTCACGTGGCCGGAATTTCATCAGACGAGAGAACAACAAACACAACCGTTATTATGGCTATGTCCGGATCAGGTGCCTTCGTTCCTCCTGCTTTTGTGATTCCAAGAGTCAGGATGAATAATAACCTCAAAATCGGTGCTCCAGAAAACTCTATTTTTCTGTGTCAACCAAGTAGATGGAGCAACTCCAACACGTGTTCATTGTGGTTTGAACACTTCCTGCAGCACGTTAAACCTTCTGCCGAACGTCCGGTACTATTGATCCTCGATGGCCAGACAAGCCACAACAAAAATATCAGCTTTCTGGAGCGGGCAAGTGAGAGTTACGTCAAAATAATATCAATACCATCACATACTTCGCACAGGTTACAAACGTTTGGTGTGGCGGTGATGGGTCCTTTAAAAAAGTATTATTCCCAAGCTCAGTGAGCAACTTAACATGAAGCTAGAACCTAGGGTAAACGCCTGTGGGCAACGTAGCTACCCAGGTAACCACTGGCTAATAAGCGCATCCGTACCATTTATGCTACGTATAATTCAGCACCTTAAATTCGTGGGCATTTCAGATGCATTACAGTGAGCATATAGATATCAATGCATTAGTATTAAAAGCCTATGCTGGTACCTGCGTAAAGACTGCATTTCGGAACTGCTAGTCTGGTAGACGCTATGGACTCTCGGCGGCGATGAATAATGGAGTTGAGCGAGTTTAAGCTGATATGTCGAATACCTGTAGCTGATATTGAATGAAAAATTAGTATTTTCCATTTAATCCTACCTAGCTTATCTTGACAGGTAACACTACGTGCAGCGTTCTTCAGTGTCTCGTACTGAGTCGAGTTATTAATACGGACACCCGAGTCGTCGCATTAGTTGATCAGATCCAGCGAGAACAGTATGATTATTTACTATCAAACAGTACATTGAACTTGAATTGAGCAGCTCTTCGGTTGTTCACCAAACCTGAATCAATAAAACCAAGTAAAGTCCTTAAAAAGGCTGGCAAACGGATGGCTTTTGCAGAAGAGCTGACATCGAATGAGTACCGGAAGCAACTGAGTACTAGAAGTGCAACACAAACTGTAAAGAGCATCAAGAAGAGGGGTCGTAAAAAACAAGTTGCTGATGGTGTGAATGAAATTTTGTGCTTCTATTGTTGAGATTTATTCAGCTCAACAGAAAACGGAAATGGAAAACGGAAATGGATGTGATGTTTGGTTCCATCAGCGTTGTTCTGAACCCGGTTGTATTACTTGCAGCACATGTGTTTGATTTTCTACTGAAATATAATATGACATGAGTTAAAAAGAAATGTTATGATTAAAACCGATAAAATACTTTTTTAAATTTAAGCAAACAGAATACCATTGCTCCTCTGATCCGAAAAGCACAATAAAAAATGGGGTTCATAATCTGCTGGTAGCCATTTGGCATCAAAGCTTTGTTTACTGTATTTCTGTAAAAATGTTATACTGAACATCAGATTAAACAATGACTAATTACTTATAAGAATAAACAATAAGTTTATCAGTTTTATGGATTTGCACATAGCCGCATTAGGTTAAAACATAAGTTTTCGATCCACAAGATTTCTGTGCCAATTTTCAACCTTCCATAAAAAAAATGGTAAGATTTGTACGGATGAGGGTGTAAGATTCAAAAATTAATGTGCCTTACAGTCCTACAACATATGTGGTTGTATCTACAATTTCACAGGAGCCGAAATTCATATAGCACACTTCATAAACTCCGTACATGTTGTGGACGAAAAGTAGGCGTTTTGTAGATAACTAGTGGCTTGTTTATAGTATAACGTGTACGGATTAAGATGCAGTACGGATTTGGCAACCATAAGTAGGGTGCAGCACTGCTTCAACAATGTCGTACTTTTATGTACTGATCTTCTTCAATCAATGTATTCAAATGCATGTTCGAATGCATGTTTACACAGATTGAATGGATCCAGAGTATCGAGTCGTCGGATTAACGAGTGGATGGTACCTGTATAATGGTGTATGAACTGAACCAACTTAGCATATTTCCAGGGTTGATTTACTGCATCAAAATCTGAATTATAGAAATAACATCGATCTGAGTGCTTACGTTCCTAAAGTTGTGTTTTGTAGATGTCATGAGCAGCTCGGAGAACCTAACGCTGCAAGGATATCGCAACTATTGGATCATTCATGGAAACAGCATATAGGGTATGTGTCTCTTGACTCTGCCTAGTATGCAACAATCGATTACATTTTTTATCATAACTCATAAAGTATTTGAGCTGCAAGCAAAATTTAACTAGTTATACACTTGGTTTAATATGATTAATAAACCATCTGGTTGTATGTATCTCGAAAATTTCAGCAACTCATTTTATAAATCAGAAACTTTCGAGGGATATGGATTATGAAGAATCGGTCTATAGGCATTAATTGGGTCTATTCAGTGGATGCAAGTTCGTCCTATTCGGTAGATTTGTTATTAAATGTTGGCTATGTACGTTTTTTTCGATTTTCTGATTCGAGCGTTCCCAACCAGTATTACAACTCTACTCAACAAACGAGATTTGAAACTAACAAGTCTGCCTGGTCATCTTGGCAATCAAACATTATAATTCACTCTACACAGATTTATGTTACATTAGTTTGTGTTTGTATGAAAAACATTTAATCGAACTTCAACATTTGTATTGTAAATGTTACCATGTAACAACATTTTACTACGCTTTCCAGTACAATATGCCATAGTGGGAACCTAGAAAAAATATGTCCCTAACTTGTTGGGTCTATGGTTTCATGTGAAATCATTGTTATTTTACCTAAGTGACCTGTTAACAGTTTATAACGTGTAACTATTTTCTGTATCTTGGCTGCATTATTCAGTTAATAGTTGTTCAACATATTGTTTAGATCATTCCAAAGCGTGTAGATAATCTGTTCAGTTTAACCAGTAAGTTGTGGTGTCTGAAGAACGAAGAAATCAAAAATTACGCGGATGTGAGCAATATAATTGATAATAATTCGTCATATTGCTCAGAAATGAAGTGAGAAAGTTAATAGTAGCATGATTTTGTTGATTATCGCCGAAATAATGACGTATAATATTTGGTACATAGGCCGAATAAAGGAGCTAGGCTAATATTACATCCATTATTAAATTAAAAGACGGTTCTGACAAACACAAAAACGAATGCGAGAAAACTCTAGCACTACTTGGGCCCCGACCCAATTCCGGGGTTCCATCGCTATGGCTCAGACGCATACAAACGAAATGACTTCAATTTTAATACATGAAAAGTTTCTAAGTTTCACTACTCATGCACAAAATTCAAATCATTTAGGATTGAAAACAGCTAAACAATTGCGATGAATACCGAAATTGAATCAGGACTCAAGTAGTCAGTCGACTAAGGACGAACACAGATGTTTGCGACACCGAAAAATGTCATGCCAATTTTCTTGTTGCGAATCAAACCAAAATTTTAGGTGGTTTTGACATGTACTTACTTCAAAAACCGAGAAGAGAAGTTAATCATTGAACGCATGAGTGTAAAAATTGAATTTACAGTGTCATCCGGTACCAGTTTCTCAGTTTTTTTCATTTCTTAACATGTCCTTCTCGTCTTTGACTGTCTTCTTGCTCTTCCAGCTACGCTTCATGTCTGCGCCAATACGATACTGCTCCACCGGGCGACAGCTCCGGACATTTTGCGGATTCATGTCTTTGGAACAAAATGGACAGTTGGTATCCTACACTCAGGACCTTTTCAGAATGGTGGCATGATGCCAAATCTAGCCAAAACAGCGGAGGTTCGTCGTGCTGCGCAGGACGGCAAAGAGCGCTTCTCGAGGCACTCAGATTTGTAGATCTGCCGTTCTGTGCGCTTTGTCGAAAAGCACTCCTCAGTCCGCAAAAGCAGATGGCCTGCCAAATGAGATATTTGGAGCGAACTTGACATTTTCTTCCTCTTGAGTTTGTCGTCCACATAGAACTTGCTCTTGCGCGGTGAAAAACCCAACCCTGGAATTTGCTAAAATCGGCTTTTATATACGTTTCGTCGTCCATCACACAGCAGCCATATTTTGTCAGCATCGTCTCGTAGAAACTTCGTGCCCGAGTTTGTAGCCGTCGATTGTTGCCGCTCATCGCGGTTTGGGAAGTTCTGTACCTTGTATGTATATGGTCAAGCTATCTACTTGCATTCTGGACGCAGCTCTGCGACATGCCGATCTTTTTAGCCAAATCCACGGCTGGAGACGCTTGGATTTGCTTTAATCATCCGCTTCACCTTTCCACTCCGTCTTTTTGTTGTCTCGGTCTCGTTTCAGCTGACGCTCTTGCCGTGGTCCAACGTCAACCGCTCCTGGACCGGCACTAACACTCTGGAGACGGTTGAATGGTGAGATGTTCAACATTTTTCCCAATCTCGTCTGGTGGCGACAGGTTCAGGAAATTCCAGGTGTTTGGAAAGAAATTGTTCTCTCGACTCGCGTTGGTTCACCTCCATTTTCGTTGAATCGAAAAACACGACTTCGAGTTTGACAGCATATCAATACATATCAATGAGAAAGTGTGCAAAATTTGGTTGATTTTTACCCAATGGTAAAAAGTTAGTATGCCCTGTTGAATGTATGTAACAATAATTTCGTGTTCGCCCTTTATATTTTGAATATTCAATCAGCACTTTAATGTTAAATTAGCTAACTCCGTATAAATTAATATGCAGCAGTTACTTGGTTGGTACCTAAGAACTATTCGGTAGGCTGTTAACTTCTCTTGAACAAGGATTTTCAATTCAGGGTACATCCGGTCTGCAGCAAATCTGAGCTTGAACCTTCTTCTGGAAGTTCCGAACTGTTGATGAAAATCAGAAATGGGAATCCAATCGCGAGTCTACTTCGTTAGACTTTTTTTGTCCATGAAAAGCACAGGTTGCCTAGTTTTCTCTACTAACATTCAGTCATACATAGTCTTAAGTGTTGCAAAATACCGCTTGCATAGTAATTCACGATGTTGCTTAAACCATGCGTTTTGTACCATCCTCCCCTATTTTCCCTTCGAAGATTGCGGTGAGCAGTACAAAGTGCCTGCCGGATGTTACCACCTTCTTCAAGAAAGATCACGCGAGGAAGGTGATCTTTCGGCCGGAACTGGCCTCGACCCATTATTCAAAGAGATGACTGGAGGAGATGGACCGGCTGAAGCTAAACGCTATCGAGCCTGCTTATATTCACTGTATTCTGATTGGTGAGTAGAACACAGTAAACGTATGTTTGTCAACAATAATTTGCTGGCTGGGGAACATACTCGAGTGCAATAGATCATTGCACCGAATGCATTAACCTCACTTTTGTGACTGTTCAGGGAGCTTGTTCACATGAGCATGAGCATGATTGACTGCTTGTGGTTGCTACTCTGTTATTGCCAGATCGGCTGTTATTACACAGAGAACCTACAGATGATGTTTGGGACTAACAGTCATCCTCAATGTGTGAAAACTGGCGATCTAGAATTAAAAAAAGCAATTCCAGCGCCAGCCGCATTCATGCAGGTCAAATAAGGATAGGGTAGGAGTATGTTGACGTGATACTCACTTTGATGGAAGCCGAGAACACCTCTGCACTTCCACGAGAACTAACTGAGATGTTGGATATATGGGGTAGGGTTAGCAGCATGGTTCGTTTTGGTTAGCGGAACGCTGAATTTAGGTAGGGTTATCATTTAGATAACCATAGGATATGAGACGTTGTTTCCGGTTTATTCTCCAGACATCCGGTTGATCGGAGATGTACAGTATAATTATTTAAAATTTTATTCGGTTTAATCCGATTTAAACCAACAGAAAATATGAATGCTATAGGGATCAGGCACAAGTGTGCGTGGTTCACAGTACTAGAATATAAAAATGTCACGAAATAAAGTTATTAGTTGAAGAATGGCAAGCGTGAAAAGAAAAATAAAGACAGAAAAAATTAAAGTTGAAATCAAGCTTAGTGAATTCGTGTATATCTCGTGACGTGCAAACGAAACCTAAAGTAAACGGAACAGAATAGACGAGAATATTTTTTTTTAACGCGACGTAACTTATATTGGACTATCGAACGTTCAGCCGTTGAAATTCCGGCGGCAAAAAAAAACCATCGAACACTGCAAAAAAAAATTCTAAGTGTGTGTGTGTTTGTATACAATCTAATACCCATTGGCCGGCAATGGTATTATGGGAGAAATCTGTTTACAACAATCCCTCAAGTGATCATTGGAAGCAGCTTTAATCCGAGAGCTAGAAAGTGATAGCTCTACTGCTGATCCAGTAACCCATTTCGGAATGTCTGGAGAGTCACGCCCATTCCGAGGTTACATTCACATAAAATAAGCCCCGCATGTAAACTGTTACCGATATCATTTGGATAAGGGCACTGCAACACACTTCTAGATTTGAAAATGTTTAATTTCCAAACCAGGTACGTATTTGGTATTATTTAAAAATAAGGTTATTGTTATATAGTTATAGTCAGATACATCTCACCCATGGCCGCTTCCATAATAAGCTTCACTCGTGACAAAATAAGCGCAAAAATTGACGGTGCCAAACCGCCCGTTAGATATGCAACCTACACAACTACGTGGTGAACACATCTAAAATTATGTGGCAGCCTTACACGCACGCATGCGCATTGTCTTCGTTTGCAGCTTCTGACAAGCAAATGGCCGTTTTCTACATGCACTGGTCTTCTTTTTTTCACTCCACACTGCCAATATCAAATCCCCGCTATGAAGCGACTCTATAACGAACTTCAAAATTGCAAATAATTATCGATTCACTCGCGACAAAGCGGACAAACACTCACACTTAATCATTTATTTGCGGATGTCTTAATACTAGCAGTAATAAACACAACTAAGCAGAAGTAACTCTTCTTCCGGGTGCGGGGGCGAAGCACAAAAAAACTAAATATGTGGAAATACTACCGACACTCACACATTTCGGGAGGGAATCGATTGTATTCACTGCGTCTTTCCCAAAGCTCGCCTATATTGAATGATTTCACTGTTAATTAGAGTTAAATTACGAATAATTGGTTGATTTTTGTTCGCGAAAACGACGTAGCAAAAACAAAACACGTTTAGAAGCACGGCTTGCTGCGATCTTCCTTGTGTACAAGGTGTTAGAATTTGAACCATTGAATCGAAAATTTTAATTGACTTATTTCCGGATTCTGTACGATTAGATACAGGAAATGATGTGAAAATAAGCACTGGTGAAATGCAATTTTACTTCAATCGTAATAAATTTAGAGCACAAAATCTTAAACAAGCTCCCTGAACTG
The DNA here is from genome assembly GCA_034211315.2 of Aedes japonicus. NCBI lineage: Eukaryota > Metazoa > Arthropoda > Insecta > Diptera > Culicidae > Aedes > Aedes japonicus. The sequence continues at coordinate 11,447 of JASCZW010011657.1, forward strand.
AAAAAGCAGCATTGATGACGCCATCGTGCAATGATCTTTTACTCAGCCGCAATTGTCTCTTTGTTGTTGTCTCTTACTCAGCCGCTATTAAACCAAATGTCTTGATATTTTTAACATGTATAGAACCTCATACGAGTTATCTTTCACAATAAACTAACTGGCGTTTGTAACTAATGTGCAGCTCAACACCGTGAATTCTTCCTGAATTTAATTTCAGTAGATTTCAAAAATTTCCAATCTTCTGAGAATCAACTCCACCAGCTTCAACTGCCTGCAGCCAGACGCTGTTGTCAGCATTCGAATCAGTTTCTCAGAAAATTCACTCATTTTTTCACTCGTTTTTCCACCGACCCCCGATCACCACCAACTAGTCACGAATTCGCAAGCCTCTATTATTACCCGATTCCGGTCGTACACAGACATCATTGGGAGACAATTTACTGCTACAAGACAGCAGAGCGGGGCAGCAATGACATCCGATCCCATACCCTCCATGGTTCGTCCATGTTTCCAGTTCATTGCCCAAAGGGGTGCTTCCGTCCGGATCGACAAAACTTCTCGGATTGAATTCCATCCGATCCTTCCTGCGGGTGCTTCCTGGCCAGCCGTACGCGAGTGCTCGCTTGCTAGCTCGCAAAAGTTCTCCTCCGCCAAATCGGCGGCAGGGGACGAATATTGGAAAATTTAAATCCAAATTCCTCCGCACTTGCCACCGCGTTTATTGTCATCCCAGTTTGCCATCAGCAGCGGCATTGATTTAAATAGATTAGAAAAGATTTCCTCACCTTGTTTCCCTCTATTGGTGGGGGGGGGGGAGATGAGGGAGAAGGTCTGCTTTTCGAAAGGGTTAAACAGAGTAGACTTAAAAGATGAATTGCCTCCAAAACGTGAACGGGGGGATTTTAGAGGGAAAAGTTTTGGTTTTTTTTGTGTGCCAGAAAACTTTCAACTCCTGAGGTGTACAGACTGTTATAAAGATGTAAACATAGTGATTTGATACTGTCTACACCGTTTGCGGGCACAGCGACTGGAAGTTTGATTGTGGAAGTTGTAAACTAATTGCTTGATTGAGTAAGTTCAGTTTAAATGGGTTGTTTGGAATTCTGGAAAATCCGATGCGGGGAGAAATTTGTCAGGAGTTGAAATTTGAAATTTGAAATCGATTGGTGTTCACTTTCCTTTCAAGGTGTTCATCAATCACAGCCGAAAACAAACATACCCAAATCGACTGTTTGACACATTAACGTAAAAGTTGATCTATTGTTTTTTTTTTTTTTGCAGGGAATGTAAGTACTACATTCATCCATAAAATCATCAGGTGCCGACGTGCAATTCAGCGAACGACGGTAATGATGATGATTTCCCGGAACAATCAGAAAGAGTGATTTGCCATAACAACAGCTCGGCAGATGATGAACTTTACTGATGGAAGTAACAAAGTTTTTCTCCTTCGTCTTGTTTTCTATCCTACCATCAATAATGGTTGCCGGTGGTAGATGAAGACACACGTGCGAAGTTTGGACCGAATTGATAAGAGATGGCAAAAGTAGTTCTTACGGTAGACGATGGTGAGGTGTCTGAAAAGAACATGGATTCTTGTAACTGAGAGATAGTTCTCAGCCCCTTGATGGCGATTCCTTAAAGTCTCTGAGTGATTTGAAACTTAAATGGAGTTGGAGAACCTCCAAACAGAAGATATCAAGCCTGTCCACGTTAACTTTCGGACACTTTTCTTTCAGTGTAGATTTTGAAGCATTTCACGGATCGCTTGTACAACATGTTTACATTTTTGTTACATTCAGTACAATGTCGTCGAATCAAGTGGGACTGCGCACACGCTTTTGTACGAACGGCAGCAAAACCCGAATCTACGCGAACAAATCGAAAAATAGGCTTCCGACAAATGGACAAGAAGGTGGTAGCCATTATTGAGAAAAATCCCAATCTTTCGGTGCGAAATGTGGCTCGGGGTGACTTCGATCACTTTTTGAACTATTTCTTGAAATTTTCTATGATAATTATCTTTAAAATTTTGTTTAACATTTGTAAAACCAGTACTGGTATCGGTAGTATAACACTACACAGAAATTTTCAAAATTTATTATGTCAGATGAACTTTAAAAAAATTGTTTAATTCCCGTGGCCAATTTTCAAAAATGGGGTGACTTCGATCAAAATAAATTTTATCCATTTGAAGTGCTTAAATGAATAAAAAAAACCAAATTTGTATGCAAACCGTTTGATGCAGATGTCTCCCGAATAGCACAGGGGTGGAGCATTCCCCAAAGAAAACGTTCATAAATTATGTCACGCAAAAAAGGACCATTTTCAAAACCCTCCCCATAAAAAACATGACAAAGGTTTTTTATGGACTTAAATTTCGTGTACAGATTATCACAATTCCCAAAGCTTCCTTCCATTAAAAGCATGACATAATTTTTGAGCGACCCATCCATTGCTATTTTTCAGTAGTTCACCATAATATTAGACAAACAGAAATACCTCACTCTTGACGTTTTTAATTCGGTACTACACCGGTGTAAGGACGCCAACACTGCCGTGAATCGCATATCCGTCCCATATGGATATGAAATCAAGAAAATATGGTACTCCAACGTAGCATCCATCGATTCCGAACTGTACTGTAAATAAGCTCTTCCACCAACTTTTTTCACGTACTTTCTCGGCATTTTGGACTTCTCAATGCCATTAAATTGTCGAAATATATGTTTCAGACCTTTTCTCCAACACAGAACAAAACAAAACAAACCCTCTGACAGATTGGAAGGTTGTGCAACACATCGAGAAGGTTGTCGCGTTTATTCGTTTGCTCTTAATTTTCGATCAAATTGTTGTTTTTATTCATTAACTAGCTGACCCCGGTGCGAGTGTGACTACGCCTGCAACTAAATGAATGAACAATGGTTGTTTTTTGAAAAGAGTTTTTTTTTTGACTAAGAAGGGGTTCAAACTTCTATCAGAACATTCTTCTCACCCGAAAAATACACAGTTTGTGTTTAAGTTATCTGGATAATTCTCATGTTTGGTTGAAATTTGTGTTTGGAATCTCCATAGAAACATTTCTTGCATTCAAAAACCTCCACATTCCAAATTCTGTTCCATTTTCCTGATTTGTTCCTAAGTAATGCAGAAATTTGTTATTAATTTGTATGGAAGCCCCTTCTCCTCCCTTCCAGAAGGCGAAGGAGTCCAAACCATCTTAGAAAAATTTATCTTCTTCAGGAACCTCCACATGCCAAATTTGGTTCCATTTGCTTTATTTGTTGTCGAGTTATGCAGAAATTTCGGTTCCATTTGTTTGAGAGCCCCCCTCTTCCTCTCCATATGGCGGAAGAGTTTCAAATCACCATAGAAACATTTCTCTCCTTCATAACCTTCCACATGCCAAATTTGGTTCCATTTCCTCGATTAGTTCTCGAGTTATGTAGAATTCAGTGTTTCATTTGTCTGGGAAGGGAGGAAGGGAGAGAAGGGAGGGGTCTTTAACTATCATAAGAACCTTTTCCGGCCCCAAGAATCCCTGCATACAAAATGTCAAGCCGATCGGTTCAGAAGTTTTCGAGTCTATTGGGTTCAGACAGACAAAAATTCATTTTTATATATATAGATTTGTTTATGTATACAAAATTAATATTTTTTTGATTAGCTTAGAGAGACGAATGTTTAAGTAATCTGAAAATGTGATTGTCGATTTTTTTAAAAATCATTTTATTGCTTGAATGCACCATTGTTGTTGGGCTTGGTAAAAAAGTACCATAAGGAGCATTTCTTTAATAATATTTTTTATAGCGAAGGAAATTCAAAAATGCTAAAAAAAAATGCATTTATATACCCTCATAAATGCTGAATATACATGGTTCAAAGTTTAAAAAATTCAGGCACTTGGAGAAGGATAATTTTAAATTGAATAAATATCGGACTTGGCGACCCCGTTGATCGAAGTCACCCTTTAGACTTTAGACTGCTTCTGGTGGGTCTGAATTTTTATACCGCAATGTAAAAGAACGCCGTTGCCGAGCATTTCCGGACAACGAAGGTGTCCAAATTCCCGAAGAAGAATTTGCTTTGACAGGCCATATGTAGTTGTGGCCAAGAATCTAAAAGTTTCGTCTCTACCGACACTATCAATAAGGATGTGTACGAGAAGGAATGTCTGTAAAAGCGGTTGTTTAGCAGAAGCCTCGACTCTTTAGCTCTATTTTGGCCTCTTGCCAGTATGCTAAATCAGTCCTGGAATGATATAAGTTAGAAGAAGTCAAATACCTGCCAAAACAGCTAATTCACCAAACTGGCCAGAACTTCTCCCAATCAAGAAGTACAGGGCTCTAGTTAAGCGGAATGATTTCAAGAGAAGATGGAGACTCGGCACGGTGAGGATACCGTTTCTGATGGCGGGTGTACCACAGAAAGTTCGAGAACTTTACAGAATGAAGGATTCACTTCTTAATCAACTGTAGGTATAACTCTATTATTGTGAAACAAACAATCGATTTTGTTGAGTTATGTGTAATATTTTTTGCTGCACTTATGTTGGTGTCCGAAATTTAACGCGTACAGGCCTTTGCCGTTATTAGAATCATCAAATAACTTGAATCTTCCTAGTTAGGCAGCATTCATTAATTGTGTCACGCTTTTAGGGGGGAGGGGTTCAGAAAACCGTGACATTTTGTGACAAACGAGGGAGGGGGTAAGCTGAATCGTGACATCACATTTTTGAAAAAAACAAAAACAAAATGTTATTCTTATGCAATATCGCCTACTACTACTATCCCTACTGTTCACGCCCCTTCGTAAACGAACAGCAACAGCAGTAATCATCCATTATCCGGTGCAACAGCCCAGTGTTATACAGTGTTGAATACAGTCCACCCTACGACTAGAGTGTTTGCTGTCAACGGCCTTGGAACCCAACCCGGCCTTTTCAGGGTAAGAAGAGTTGAATTTTCCACCCATGAGCCAAGACAGAGCACTCGTTTTACCCGACAGTTGCTAGTTTGAGCGACACCTATTTCCTTTCCTACCGTGTTAGGACACGTTTGAGTTCTGTCGCAAGAGAGCTAGCAAGCTACTTCAAGTACCCTACGGATCCGGTGTTTGGCTCCGACACCTACCATACCTAACACGCTAACTTGAAAGTACCCGTTAATGAGTCGAAAAGTACGCATTTTGAAGAAAAGTGGCTTAACTCATTATTAGGGAGTATATTTTCCTCATTAATTGAGTATTCGTTACCCATTAATGATTAATTGATACTCATAAATGAGTAAGCAATACTCAGAAATGAGGAAAGTATACTCTTAATAATGAGTTAAGCCACTTTTCTTCAAAATGCGTACTTTTCGACTCATTAATGGGTACTTTCAAGTTAGAGTGAATACTATTCCACCGTTCATGAATGACAGCTGCAGCTCATTCAGTGTGCGTCAGTGAAAAAAGTCAAGTGTTTATTGGTGAAAAATTGGTTCGCGCAGTTAGTGTATTTTGGAAAATGAATCGTGGAGAACTTTTTAATACGCTGTACAATGCGTATGTAAAGGCTTACCCGGATAAGAAGAAAAGGGAGTGCCAATTGGATGCTACTAATTTCTGGAATGAACGGAAGGGCAATGACAACACCGCACTTGAAGAGCAAGTCAATAACAATATAAAAGAGCTTCATGCCTTGCAGCTAAAGAAAAAGGTAAACTTCTTCAACTATGGGAAAGTCTATGAGTGCTCTAAGGAATCAGCGCCGACAGTGAAACCCGCGCAACCCATCAAGGAAATTGAGTATATGGCTCAGCCGTCATCATCAAATAAACGCCCTGCACCAGTACAGGAACAACTTAAAGCTGAGCTAAATAATCTGAACTCTGAGGTAGTGCTTCTGATTGACAAGAAGTCTGCTGGACTATTGACGGATGATGATCAGTCGAGACTCGAAGGGCTAAAAATTAAAAGATCAAACTTGAAAAGAATCTCAAAATCAAGGAAGACGAGCAAGAGCGGCAGCAGAAGCATCGTGAGAAAATGAAGCAGGCTAAACAACTGTTAATTCGGGACATCCCAGAGGCTGGTAAATATGATATATTAACTAGTTTGTTTGCACAGTAGATATAAATATCAAATTTCAGGAAATTATCTTTCATTCCGAAATTCTCCTGGCCGCCCTCGTGTTGAAGAGCAGCAACCGGAGCTGCTCAAGGCAATATGCGATATCGCACTTCATGGATCTGCGGCCCACGAAAAGCGCAGTGATGAGAGCGTCAGAAGCGTTAAAACTTTAGATGAGTTGACTTCTGCAATACAAGGCAAGGGATTCAATATCAAAAGAACAGCAACATATCTGCGGTTAATCCCAAAACGAGCCAATTCCCATCAAGGTAAATGTCACGTAAATACTGTACCAGTGAAGTTGATGCGCGCAAGTAATGCAAAACACAACGATCATCCCGATGGCCGATTCTGTACAGCGACCATAAGATCATTGGAAGAACTGGCATCTGTGCTAGGGCCCAATGAAGTAGGATTTATCAGTCAGGATGATAAGGCGAGAGTGGCGATAGGCCTAACGGCTGCCAATAAGCAGTCTCCCATGCTTATGCATGTGGAGTACAAAATCACGCTTCCTGACCACGATTGGATAGTTGCAAATAAGCATAAACTAATTCCGTCCGTGTACGCTGGAATCGAAATCAAACCGAATGGTCTTGGCAAACCGGAGGCTGTTGGTTTTTCGGGCCCCACTTACATTGCAATTCGGTCAGGCAAACACGCTTCGTCAACGGCGTTTTCTCATGCGTTAGACATCAAGCGGCTTCTAACTCTTGAATCGTTTGATGGTATTTTTAAGTTTGATGGATTGGTCAAACCAGTCCTAATCTTTACCGTCGACGGTGGACCTGATGAAAATCCGAGATATCGCAAGGTAATACAGATAGCAATACACCATTTTAAAGAGTACAACCTTGACACGCTGTTCATTGCAACGAACGCTCCGGGAAGGAGTGCTTTCAATAGAGTGGAGCGACGTATGTCACCCTTGAGTAAGGAGCTTTCTGGATTGATAATACCACACGACCAGTTTGGTAGTCATCTGGATTCCCAATTGCGTACAACTGATTCAGCTTTGGAGAAGCAAAATTTCCAGTACGCTGGTGAAGTTTTGGCAGAAGTCTGGAATGATGTGGTCATCGACGGTCATCCGACGTTGGCTGAATATATCGATCCTGATGCTTCTGAAATAGATCCGAAGTCAATTCGTGACTATGACCAACACTGGTTTGGAACTCATGTGCGAACCAACCAATATTTACTCCAGATACGGAAATGCACAGATAGGTACAATTTTGAGATGCATTTGATGGTCAAATAATTGTTATATGTGCATAAAGGGTGATACGGTCAAAATTTGGTCAAGGGAAAACGCGTGTAAATCGGTGAAATCGTTTATTTAAAAAATCAAATTAACTTTCCTTTTCAAGTTCAATTAATATGAAATTCAGGAAAAATATTCAGTTAGGCTTCCGCTTTTCCAAATCCAAATTGCCGGGCCTTACGCTTGACCCCTGCCATCAGATTTTGTACAGCCACCTTGTCCACCTTCTTCGCCGCAGAAAGCCAGTTTGCCTTGAACTGCTGCTCGTCCTTAGCAGTTTTTTTCGGTCTTCTTTAGGTTCCGCTTGACAATAGCCCAGTATTTCTCAATTGGGCGGAGCTCTGGCGTGTTGGGAGGGTTCTTGTCCTTGGTAACCACCTGCACGTTGTTGGCGGCGTACCACTCCATGGCCTTTTTACCGTAATGGCAAGATGCCAAATCCAGCCAAAACAGTACGGAACAACCGTGTTTCTTCAGGAAAGGCAGCAGACGTTTATTCAAACACTCTTTCACGTAAATTTCTTGGTTGACAGTCCCGGAAGCTATGAAACTGCTGCTTTTCAAGCCACAGGTACAGATGGCTTGCCAAACCAGATATTTCTTTGCGAACTTTGACAGTTTCGTGTGCTTGAAAATATCTGCTACCTTTCCCCTTCCTTTGCCGTATAAAACTCCTGTCCCGGAAGCTGCTTGTAGTCGGCTTTGACGTAGGTTTCGTCGTCCATTACCACGCAGTCAAACTTCGTCAGCATCGTCGTGTACAGCCTCGGGATCGCGCTTTGGCCGTCGTATTTTGTTTATCATCGCGATTTGGAGTCACTACCTTCTTGTAAGTCGATAGTCCGGCTCGTTTTTGGCTTGATGCACGGTTGTAGACGATACACCCAGCTTATTTGCAGCATCTCGGAGAGATAGGTTAGGGTTTCGCTCGAAACTACCGGCAACTCTCTTTGTCGTCTCAGCGGCTTCCGGTTTTCGATTTCCCCCCGATCCAGACTTCCTGGCTGTCGACAAACGTTCCCCAAACACTTTAATTACATTTGTAACGGTTGATTTGGCAACTTTTAGCGATTTTGCCAACTTTGCGTGCGAGTAGCTCGGATTTTCTTGCTTGGACGGCATTTTGACAACTGAAGAGTGAATTCCAAAATCAAAATAGGAACAACATTCTAAACACACACACCTTCAAAATGAGGGGTGTTCAGGTTTTTTAAATGCAAAATTGAAAGAAATACGTCAAGTTGATATTGACCAAATTTTGACCGTATCGCCCTTTAAATTTATATTTTTACAGGAAATGCTGCTCACCACTGCGAAGTAGCATCGATCACGTTATCTGCAATGGATTTTTGCCTCCACCAATCTCTCTGACGCAAACATCTCGAGGATTGATTGGGTCATCGAAGGACGAACCACAGCATTTCCCATCAATGTTCGTATTGAACTCATTACAAGCTCAACAGATTCTACCTAAATCGATGTCCGGATATGGAACGATTCCGTATGATCTTTACTGTCCTTCAATTAAAAACTCATTGAACGAACGAGTGTGTTCCAGCTGTGGCCTATACTTTGCATCTTTAGTCATGCTTCGCGAGCACATAAAGATGCACAAGCATACATCCGTTCAATTTCAGAGAAAATTGCGTCCGTTTAAAGTTGTGGCAAAACGTAAACAGGAATGTATGGTTGTAACCAACAAAGACAACTTCGATTGCGAATGGATAGATGACGAAGAACTTGATCTGACTGATGTGGCAGAAACCATTACGAGTGCTTCAGCGGACGCAGATATCTTCCCGGTCATCAATGCTGACCAACATCTGCAAAACCCTTGGACTGAGGATTGAATCTATTTTTGAATGGTATTATTTGAGAATGCAATTTGATATAATATGAGGAAAGTTGAATTTGTTTCTGTATGAAATAAAAATGATTTTTTGTGACTAATATTGGCTATTTGAATAAAAAGTTTTTGAGTGGGGAGGGGGGGTTAACAAAAACGTGACATAATTGCCTGGGGGGGTTACAAAAATTGTGACAATTTGTGACATGGGGGGAGGGGGGGGGGGTTAATTTTCGGCCAGATTTGCGTGACATAATTAATGAATGCTGCCTATCTTGAATTTATTATGCTGTGACATTTCGTGTCTTATCCTTGCTAGATCCAATTACGCTAGCAATAATAATTAATCGTTTCTCGGAGTTTTAGCTTCTACACCTAAAATAAAATGAGTCATGATTTATTTAGTAGGGTCTTTCAGCAACAAAACCATTGATGTAAAAACGAGTTCTTGTTGTTTTCAGCCAAATAAACATGTCTGTTAACAAATCCAATCACATTATCTGTTCATTTGATAAACACTAATTGTCAAATGTGGGCCGAGGATATTTTATGATAAATTCGGCCGTGAAGATTTAAGGTGAACTAAGGTCTGTATTCGCAATAATCCGGCACTTGAATAAATATGAATAAAACATTAATTTCGGGTCAGAACAAAGGTATTTTATTGTGACTTTTGATGAAGGGTAGCAATCGCTTCTGCAGACACTCTTTCTGATAGATCTCCTTGTTGATTGTGCCTGTAGTGACGAAAGATTTATTCTTTTTGCCACACGTGGAAATTGCTTGCCACACAAGGTATTTTTTGGAAAATTTCGATGCCTTCTTCGTTCTGAAAGGCTCGGCTGTAGCATTTCTGGCCATAGCAGAAAAAAAAGCCAGCCCTGGAAGCTGCTTGAAATCCTCCAGGACATAAGTTTCATCGTCTATAACAACGCATGAAAACTTCGTCAAATATTCGCAGTACAAACGTCGAGCCCGTGATTTTGCTGCCAAGTTCTGTTTGTCGTTGCGATTTGGAACTGTTTTTACTGTATACGACTTAGGTCCCAAACGTTGTTTTGATTTTTGCACAAAAGCAGGTGACATTCCTATTTTACGAGCCACCGTCCGAATGGAGAGATTTGGGTTTTTCGTTAATATCCTTTTCAGCTTTCGGTCCATGACAGGATCAGCGCGTCCAATGTTTTTGTCACTTCTCGATTTCCTCTCCACCGTCAAACGTTCCGAAAATGATTTGAGCACATCGTGAAAAGTGGATTTAGGCAAATCCAATGTTTTTGCAAGGTCCCGTATTGACAAGTCAGGATTTGCCGTACGCCCATACAAAATTCGCTCGCGCACTTGTTTTTCTATCGTCGCCATCTTGAATACTAAACATGAAATGTAAACATCAATCATAGTCTTTTTCATCTTAGTCTTAGTGAAATTTTTGATTCCTACGTGCAATATTTCAAAAGTTCCAATGATTTGAAGGTGTCCGGATTAATGTGGATACAGATATTATGCAGTTCGTTTAAATTTCGTCGGGAACATTGACAAGGTGATGGACTTTCGTGCCTTCTGATCAACCTCGTCCTAAAGGGCGATACGGTCAAAATTTGGTCAATATCAACTTGACGTATTTCTTTCAATTTTGCATTTAAAAAACCTGAACACCCCTCATTTTGAAGGTGTGTGTGTGTAGAATGTTGCTCCTATTTTGATTTTGGAATACACTCTTCAGTTGTCAAAATGCCGTCCAAGCAAGAAGAGCAGCGTATCAAAATTTTGCCAACAACGTGCAGGTGGTTCCCAAGGACAAGAACCCTCCCAACACGCCAGAGCTCCGCCCAATTGAGAAATACTGGGCTATTGTCAAGCGGAACCTAAAGAAGACCGAAAAAACTGCTAAGGACGAGCAGCAGTTCAAGGCAAACTGGCTTTCTGCGGCGAAGAAGGTGGACCAGGTGGCTGTTGTAATAAGTTTAACTTTACACTTTAGTACAGAAGGCTGTCATCACTCTGTAGCAGTAAGATACGTGTGTACTCGACTGATCGCTGGTTAAGAATGTTTATTCAATTATGTTTAAGTTACTCTGCTTAGCCTAAGGAGGTACTGGGAATCAGTTATGTATGTTTGTTATTTACTCGATCATCAATCAGTGATCGATATTATTTTTGGGCGAAGAGAGAGAGAATGAGAGAATGCGGAGAAGGCTCTTAGCAACTAGCTCGCTTGGCAACGATGCGCCAAGTTCGCTTGTCGCAGCGTGAAATATGAGTATGACACATTTGTGTCTTGTCAGAATTGTTGGGAACTGTTGGAAGTCATCGACCATGCTTATGCAATAATTTGCATTTTATTGCATAGGCAGTTCGATGGCATATGAACAAATATTTCTAAGAAATGGATTCCACTGGTGTGGTCTTTTTGAGATGAACTAAAAGGATTTGATAACATGTGTGATGCACATGTTACACTGTACAAAATCTGATGGCAGGGGTCAAGCGTAAGGCCCGGCAATTCGGATTTGGAAAAGCGGAAGCCTAACTGAATATTTTTCCTGAATTTTATACTAATTGAACTTGAAAAAGAAATTTAATTTGATTTTTTAAATAAACGATTTCACCGATTTACACGCGTTTTCCCTTGACCAAATTTTGACCGTATCACCCTTTAGACGGGGTTATGCAACGAGCCGGGTTTAACAACCGGGGTACGATTTTTACGACATCTAGCCAATTTGTTTGCTTTGCTAAGCGGCAGCGAGCGCGGCAGAGATCACCTAGGCAACCGTGTTACGATAGGTAGGGTTACTTTTGGTTGGTGGTTGTTGAAATCGTCTATTTTGGATCCTTGCTAACGGCACACAATAACGTTAGTCGTGAAATACGAGGGCGTATCGTCAGTGGAAGTCGTGCTTATTTTAGGCACCAGAAGAGACTGCGGTCAATTAATATTCCCCGCATCAAATAACTACGAAACGCTTATAAAACTTCTGGTTCCCTACGGGCATGAGAATTGGACCATGCTTGAAGAGGACCTGTAAGCTGCAACAACTTGGTATAATCCAGCGACGCGTGCTTAGGCGTTGTGCAGGAGGAGACCGGTGTGTGGCAGAGAATAAATGCATCATAACTCTATGGCAAACCAAGCATTCTGAAAGTGTCAAAAGCTGGAAGGATACGCTGAGCGGGGCATATTGCGAGAATGCTGGATACAAAGATGGTGTTCCCGTCAAATCCGGCTGGTACAAGAAGCCGTGGAGCGCAGTAGGCTAGATGGGCAGACCAGGTACTCAAGGATCTGGCGAGTGTCGGGCGCAAGTTGTTCATTTGGTGTTATCTGTATAAATGTTAACTAAATTAAAAATAATAAGAGCATGGAAATCAGAAGAAACAGTAGTAGTAAAGTTTTCAGAGTTCATGAAATGCTTCAAGACACTTTGATTTCACCAAGTCTTTCAATGGAAAAGATTCGATTCCTCTTTAGAATGCTCGACTTGATTTTCCAGACCAACGTGCACTGCCCATTTCTTGATCCCATTGAAAAACTACTATCACACTTTGTGAGTGGCCCATAAGTATCCTAGCTGTCAATATATTGTTGTACGCGGACGACATCCTGCTCGTGGTATGTGGATCCAAAAGTGAAGGCTTCCATCGCAAGCTGCAGACCGTCGTCAAGGCCGTGGACAAATGTGTGAAGAGCGTGGGACTCGCCATGCCAGCAACGAAGTCGCACATACTCTATTGCAGTCCGAATGCACGTCGGGAGTTTGCACGTGACATAGGCTGAGGGTTTTACCCTGGATCGAACTTTAACATCCAAGCCACACTATCAGGCTGTGAAGAAAGCATGCGAGTCTGCGATTGTGGATTTTAAAGATGATCGGTGTCAAGCTTCCGCGGGGCAATCGAACATCGTTGCTGCAAGTGGAATCGGCTATAATTACCGCGAATCTGACTTACGGAATAGGCTGAGTGAGTCGAGCAGGGCCAGCAACTTTACAGACGTTCGCGCCGGCGTAAAACTTGATGGTCCGGTATGCTTTCGGAGCTTTCGTGACCAGTCCGATACTTTCTATCATAGCCGAAGCGGGAGCCCTACCATTCGAACTGGTGGCAACATCAATCACCCGTTGATTCAACAAGCCTCGAAGAATTGACAGACCTTGCCTCGAACTTGTGAGACAAAGTGATGAGTTGGTGATTCGAACGAATTGTGCTAGCTGCCTGCTGGAACTGGAGACAGGAAAATCTCAACACCCATGGATCCAAGAAGTGGAAGAGCTAGTGAGGAACAAATCTATTCGATTCTGCTGGATTCCAGGGGCCACGCCGGAATCAGTGGCAATCCTGAAGCCAATCGGCTAGCCAATGACCCAATTCCAGGCGAAGGTACTCTAAAAAAGTAAAGCAATCGATACGCCACCGGTGAGATAATCAGTGGTATGGGACCAGCGAGCCAAAGTTGGGGGAAGTTAAGGTAGATACCTGCAGGTGGAAGGAACGCGGGAGCACGGCAAACCAACGTACACTTATACGTTGGACGATCGGCCACACGTGGCTTACACACAGGTTCCTTTTAAAGAAGGAGCTCCCAGCCAATTGTGAATGTCCATGGATGTACCTCGCCAGCCTCGCTGTCTGCGGAGAGTCCGCAGATCGCCTTTTACTTGATCGATTCAGATTGCTCGTTGCGCGCCTCTTCTTCTTGTACCCGCGGTTTGTTTATGAGAACCATTTTAACAGGTTCACAGGTTTTTGTTTGTTTTTCGACATTCTAATGACATGCCCAGCCCATCGTAGTCGACCGATTTTAGCGATTGGTACGATGAGAGGTTCTCCAGGCAACTGCTGACATTTGTGGTTCATTCGCCTCCTGCACGTTCCGTCTTGCATCCGTTCAAAGACACCGAGGGCGCGTTGGTCCTCCATGAGGAATCGTTTTTTTGGGCCGGGCACACCTTTCGGGGTTTTTATTAGAAATTCGCGAGCACTAGCGGAGCCGTTCTAGCGGCCGTTTCAGGACTGGTATCCTCGGCCACACGCTAGGAGCACGAAGGAGACACAACTTCACTCCTTCGGCTACCACACAACCATCGGACACGCGCGTACCACCAATCCCACGTGGTCGAGACACACTATCTATCGGAGGGGATTGGGGACCGGTTCGACGGTAATTGACACTGGCACCGCGTATGGAATTCGGGCTGACGGTGCCTGAACTGCGATTCCCACATTTCCGAACCAGGATTTTGCTTTTGGCCGGCTAGTCGATTAGTCTCTTCCACTGGTCACACTTCACTCGCGAAGCTAATCTTTAATTTGTTCCCCAGCACTCGACTAATTTTCCGCGCGTCCGAACACTTTTATTTCTACCATGGGGCAGGCGGCCTATTTATCCTCTCGCTCTCTCAGCCGAGAATTTCCTTTTAGCCACGGTGATCAACCCATGAGAATGGGTTTAAGAGGGTGCTCGAGTACAGTCGAGCAGTTTGGTAGCGAACGGCGCTTGAATGGGCGAAATTTTTTAAACAATATAGTTTCCAATCCCTACTCCTAACATGCAAACAAATACTATTTTTAAGGTATTTAATTTAATGGGACATGGTTTCATGTTACAAAACAGTGATGGAAACACGTCGGAATTGGACAAATTGAAGAAGAACAGTTAGGAAAGAGAAGCGGAACAAGAGTGGCCGAAGAAGAGGAGCGTAACGGAATCAGCGGAAGAAGCAGCAAAAATCCAAAGCGGATGAAGAGAAAAATGAAGCAGAAGAAATTGGAGGAGGCACAACGGAAGAAACAAATCAAGGAATAGAAGTGAAAAATAAAAGAAACGAAATAGAAGACGAAAACATAACTGAGAGAAACGTAAAAAATTGAAGGGGAAGAAAAATTAGGTGTACGAAGCGGAAAAAGAGAAACGGAAGTGCATAAGCATAATACGTTGAAAAAGTTGAGAAACAGAAGGAAAAAAGCGGAAGGAGAAAAATAAAAATAAAAAAAAAGAAGCACAGCGAAAAGTAGTAAGAGAAACGTGGAAAGCAGGAACAGTTCATGCAAACCAACGGAGGAATAGATGGAGAAGTAGAGAAGTTACAGAAGGAAAGTTGAAAAATAAGAGTTGAAAAGGACGAAATGAAGAGGCGTACGTGAAGAATACTGGAAATATTGTACAGGAAGGTAAATTAATGGATTAATGAATTAATATTTTCCAAGGACACAAATGCACCCTTATGGTGTAATGTGTCACTAGTAACAAAAAACATCCTAGCAGTTAATTTAAAACGATTCAAAGTAACTATTAATATTATTGGTACAAACCGTTCCAATTCGGTTGTCGGTCTTATGTATAAATTATTGTCTAGACATCGTTTACCAAAACGTACTCTGTTGGAAAATCAACGCTTTAATCCAACATCCCAGTGAACTCTCGTAAGAATGCAGATGTATTCTCGGCTTTCAATGAAACGAGTATCCCGTCAACAAATTCTTGGTTCCCTGACCTCTGAGACAATTTCGTTATCAAAGATTCTACTCGAAAAAAATGCAACACTTTCTTTTGTGTATAATTTTTTATTGTATTACTAAGAATTGATGAAATTGAGAGTAAAACTCGTGTATAGTGTCAAATGGTTAGCGATATGGCTTCCAAGCAAGAATTGGAAGACGAGACTTACATTACAACGGACCAATCAGATCAACGGCCTGGAGTTTTACGTAGGCAACTCCCATCTGGTTGTTCCGGAGAAGTTCCGGAAGAAGGTCGACTAATTTGTCAAGAAGGACTTTGAGAAGTATGCCTCCAGAAGCGTCTGCTGCCCTTCGTGCAATCCAATGAAGGTGACACTCTATTTTGGCCGGATCTGGCATCGTCCTATCACGAGAAACCGGTGCTGCAGTGGTATGGAGTTGTTTTTGTGGCGAAAGAGGCAAATCCTCCAAACTCGCCAGAACCTCGCAAATGAAAAAATTCTGCGTTTTTATGAAGGGCAAGCTCCGGAAAACAGGGAAGGTCTTCAAAAACGACAAAGATTTGAAGAAAAAGTGGATGAAAGTGCGTTAGAAAGATGGCACAAGGTGCGGTACAAAATGCGATCAACCGGTCTGTTATGCATAACACATTGAAGGATATACCTGGTCATGGTAGAAAACAGGTGCGTCAAACCCAAATTTGGACAAGCAAATTTGCAAAATTTTTAAGGAAAAAAGGTATCCATCAGAGATTGTGCAAAAACAGAGTGCAACGACGTTTGGAATGGTACAACGCGCAAAGGAACGAAATTTGCTGAAGACGTACCGGAAACAAAAATGTCCGAAACGCTGCCAAATTAAGGCGGATTCCGTGAAAACTCGGGCTCGGAAACTGTACGACGACGCACAGTGGGACGAAATGAAAAAAAGTGGGACATGGGTATTTGCGGCGAAACTATTAGGTGTGGCCCATTGATGTCTTCTACAATTTTTCTACATTTTTGGAGTACTTTATTTTTGTGATAACAAATTTGATTTAAGGGGTGTATACACCTAGATAAAAAAAAATAACTTTTTTATTACTGGTTCAAATCGATAATCATGTATTAAAAATATGGAGATTAAGTCATTTCATGAAACTTTGTAGAAGACATAAACTTTCTATCTCTTAACTGGACGAAGTTGTAGGGTGATAAAGATATGAAAAATGTAATACCCCCTTAAAACTCGCGACGTTTTGAACGAAAATGACATGTGCATTATCATGGATGACGAGACGTACGTCAAATTCGACTACAGGACACTTCTAGGGGCACAGTTTTACACCGTGAAGCGTGGAAGGGATGTCCCAAATTAGCGAAAATTTTGGAAATAAGATGTTGGTTTGGCAAGCAATTTGCCAGTGCCGTTTGAAATCGACACCTTTTATCACTACCGCAAATATGAACGCCACATTGTACCGGAAGGGATACCCGCAGAAACGAATTCTGCCACTAATCCGGCAACACAAAGGTTCGACACTGTTTTGGCCTGATTTGGCATCCTGACACTATGCGCGTGCCACCTTGGACTGGTATGAAGAGAACAATGTCCAATTTGTGGAAAAGGCGATGCATCCTCCATATCGTCCGCAACTAAGGCTCATTGAAAAATGTTGGGCTTTGATGAAATGAAAGCTGCGGAAGAAGGCTAGAGGAGCAAATCAGGAGCATCATCAAATCTAAAAAAGGAACATCAGAAAGTAGGTTCAAGATCTGGCCAGATCTACGAAAAATCAAATGAATACTGATGTAATGGGCTTTTTGATGGTCATTAAACAATGTAAATGAATTTGAGTTGGAACATAAATAAAACATGTTTAAATACAGCTACTTTTAGGTGTACTTATAATTAACGATACAGTCCTTATTAAACAAAAACATGTTTCTAAATGTTTTGATGAATTATTTGAAGGAACTGTTCTGAGTGACTAAAGGAGGATAATTTGTTTTTACGTATTGTTAAAACTAAAAGCACCAACTTCATGAGGTTGTACGTACTGTTGACGTGGAACTACTAGATAATTAGTTTTAGCGTTCAAATAATCAATTGGTTGGAATAGTTAGTCGAGCGCTTTTCCAGTTTCAATAAGTAAACAATCCAATGATCACTTAGATTCACTTCACCAGGTTTTCAATTATGATGCACTTAATCCACAAATCAATTGCTCTGTCCAAGTTTGACACTTAATTGGCTTACAACCGTTGTTTCACCTATATTCTCCACCATGGCAACGAAAAACACACCTCCTGCTAACTTATTCATGTGAAGGTTCGTAGCCGAAAAAATTAAATTGTCAAAGAAAGATCCACTTCCCCGAGTTTTCTTTGTGCCGTCAGGAAAAATGAGATGGGAAAGGATAATTCCTAAAAACCTGTCGCACGCTTCAGTGCGTCAAAATAATCAGCCCCATCTCCCGGTGGCAGTTTTGCTGTGGCCATCAAGAAAACCAGAAAACAATCGGGACCATGTCAGTCAGCCCCATGACAGAGAGGCAAATCCTTTGACAAAGCACATCGGAGCTAAACCTGAAAAGAATGCCGGTGACCGCTTTTCACGCAACCTGGGTGCTTAATAACGGGGATTACCTACATACGTATACCTTTCCCGCGACGTGTAGACAAACGACGGTTGTCATTTGCAAACTTTTGGACAGGGAGATGGTTCTCGGTCCAGCCTTCACTGTGATATAAGACGGCAGGATAAAGGTCGACTGGGGTCAAACATGCCATTCGGGAAGTTATGGGCCACTGTTTGATAGGGCTTGCATATCAATTTGAAAAATGTGAAGTTCACAACCAGCAGCTTGATTGGGCTTACCTCGACACGGTAGGCCTCACGAACTTTTTTGCCCCAATCTCCCCTACCGGGAAGCGAGCCAGTGAATGAGTAGGGTTTGTGACGGGGAGAAGTACCATATTTCCACCGTTCAGCTGTTACGTAATAAGTGAAACGATTGGCATCCCTGCGGTGCCATTTTCGGAAGCATCAGATACGATGATGACAGGTTGAAGTGTTATGATGATACGAGCGGACTGGAAAGATGACGTATGTGGCAAATAGATTGCGGTACTTGAAAGTTTGAAGTAGGAGATGAACAATTTCCACCCTTGAACCGGGCCTATGCAAGATGGCTCGTAACAAAAAAAAAGGTAACAGACTTGAACACAGGCTACAACTAAGGTAAAAACTTATCGAAAAATCAAGACCAACTGGAAATCTTCAACGAAAGGCAAAACGGGAAAAAGGTAGCTGAACATACCGTGTGGGTTAATCTCCATACGTAATTTGCATTCCGTTCTCAATTAAAAAGTTGAGCTTACTGTCAGTGAGATATGGTACCGGCAAACGAATCTCTGCCGTTTATTTATTGAACTTAACCGGCTTAAAAAGAGAGGGAAAAACGTGCGAAAATAATTTTAAAACGCATGTAAATAAAAATGCAAAGCCATGCCCTCTCGAAACAAGTTCTCACTGTAGCTTCTCGTAGGTTGGTATTACAGCAACCCACACTGTATCGAACAATCGGTTTACACGCTTAAAAATAACTGTTCAGTTTTCGATAAATAATTGCTTGGATGACAAGCTGATCCTAACATACTAGAAAACCTCCCAACAAGAATTACAATGTTTGGTAAACTTTACCGAGATTTCCTGTTCAGCAACAACCACGGCGTGTAGCTGAACCCGGAAGAGCACTCGAAAAATGGCTAAATATTGCGCAGATGACATGGTATGCAAATATGATTATCATATTTCACCCAATCGGCGCATCGACCACCGTGGAACTGCTGCTGGTGTTAACAGCAACCACATTCGCAACTTTTTTTTTTTCCCTCCTCCTGATTTCTCTACGCTTGTTGATTTTCGACCTGCCGTAATTGCGAATTCATGAAATATGTCCTTTGAAAGCCCTCAACATTTCAGGAAATTTAATGTAGTTATCAGGCAAACTTGGTACTGATAGAAAATGTCTAACAGCCGAATTGAGCTGTGCGAAGCCTCTCGAGATGGGAGAATGAATTTGAAGTATACTCGCGAGACCGAGCTTCAGGACTTAATTCACCGTAAAGTTGTTGCAATAACTCCA
>JASCZW010011658.1:0-31247 GCA_034211315.2 Aedes japonicus
AGGTTTGAAAAATGAGTGAAATTTTCCCCATTAATGGATTGATCCATAATGTATTTGAAAATGAAACATTGTTGGATGTCGAATTGTTGACGGAACATTGAAAACAGTGTTCAATGTTATCCCGTTTTACGGAACTCCAATTTTGTGTCGTTATCGACTCATCGTTGAGTTAATCTGAACAACCGTGATCGTTTTGAAAAGGCCTTCCAACACAAGCCCCTAAATGCACACTACCCGCTACGCACTTTCAAAGCTTCGCATTAAAATTCACTCCATTCGATGAACTAATAAGGCTAAAAGCTAACTACTCCCGTTTCCACATTTTCTCATTTCTTCAATCTTGTTACTTCTGTAGCAAGTCACATAACACATTCGTGATGTGTTATGTTTGAATGTAGTTCCGTGAATACTCTGATAGGCCCGGAGTGGTTGTCAGTTGTTAGCGGAGGTTGTTGAAATACATGGAAGTACGACTTTAGGAATCCGTTCATCAAATGCTATAATCAGAACCGATGGTTATTCCCTTTGTGGACGTTCTGAAAGCTCTCATGTACCCATTTTAAACCCAAGTCCAAGTCCTTCCACGTGGTGAAATGGTAGTCGTAGAAATTCATGAAATGTTCAATGAACAACCGGGTCGGATGAACAACTTGGCGGCAAGATTATTTAATATTCATGAAGGTAGTAAAGTGCATACAGAATTGTTTAACCATTTTAATATAAATCAAATAATGTATATAAATAATATAAACAAACTATTATTTATAAATATTTCGATATACTAAAATATATTCATGAAGAAAACCAAATTCGATAACACATGTAGCCAACGTGCTACAATGTCGCTGAAATACAAAAATGGCCAACAACTTGAGCGATTTACAACGCCACTTTGAATTTTTAAATGCACAAATATGAGAAACTACTAAGATATCACATGCCAAATCATTAAGGCTTGTATGCTGCATTGCAGTAAGAGTCCCATCAGAATTTGGCATGTGGAATCTTTGTAGATTTTCAAATTTGTGGCTCCAAAATGTGCCGTTGTAAATCGGCTATGACAGAGGCCATTCTTGTATTCCAGCAACCTAACTTCTAACATTTATTGGCAGTGATCTCAGGAAGAAATGTTATTAAAATTTCCTTTTTTGAAGATCACAAAAACATTTTCCGTTCCTATGTACAACAAACAATCCTGCACAGCTATCTTAATCTACAGGCTAATGTTCTCCGTGCTGCTCGAAATGCTCCGATAACCGCGGAACCTCGACTCCCTCAGTTGCCGCTTGTGTTGGAAGATTCGATAGAGATGGGTCGTCAGGCCAAACATACAGGTGAATATCACTGCAAAAATATGTAAACATCAGCTTGTGAGTGCGCTTTGCTGATAAAAATAAACGCCAATGCAAACGAACCAATCTCCATCAGGTTTTGCTTCCACCGCTCCTTCCCAATTGCGGCGTCGTCCTTTGCCCTGAGCCGGGCCATCGCCTCAGACACAATGTAGCCCAAAAAGTCCAGCACGAGTAGCACTATGAACGGCGTCAAACAGTGCTCGTTGGCCTGCGGGGAATTGAGTTAAGTTTTCAAATTCATTTTTCAACTTTGCGTACGACGTA
Organism: Aedes japonicus; assembly: GCA_034211315.2. Lineage (NCBI taxonomy): Eukaryota > Metazoa > Arthropoda > Insecta > Diptera > Culicidae > Aedes > Aedes japonicus. The sequence goes on from JASCZW010011658.1 coordinate 1,620, forward strand.
CTTTGAATATGCCAAATAAGTACAGCCCCACAATGGCCACGCCAATCAGAATCATGATCGTATCCAGCATGGCGTACCGGTAGTAAGGTTTCACTAAAATAGCGATGCGTTCGTTAGAGATTTACTGCCACTAGCACTAGGAGCAATTCCGGTGGAGTGATTCGGAGATTTCTGATCACTAACTCCACCGGAATTGCGGCTCACTCGATCTCATATACTCACAACTGTCCGGAACGTTCTTGATGTCGTCGTATTTCAGCATAAGATAGACGGAGGCGGAGAGCGAAGCGAGCATGGCCCACAGACTCAGTAGGCCAACGATCACACCGTACAGTCGGGGGCTCAGGAGGCACCCCAGCAGGGAACATTCACGTTTGGGAGTTGTCATCTTTCATAAATATTACACACCTACCCGGCTGCAGCACGACTGAGCTACTGGCGGAGAATGAGGGAGATTATTCGTTCCTTTTTTTTGTGGCAGTCTGTAATCACCCGTGAGAGTTTTTTTCCCTCAGTCGGTATGAGATAAAGAAAAAGGAAGATGATTTTTTTAAAGCATTCCATCTGGGCCAGGTCTGGCTATCAGTTACAATGATTTTTTTTCGGTTACTTGAAAGACTAGTCAAGATTCGTAGAAGGGAATTACAGGAAAAGGATTAACTAACGGATTATAGCGGATTCGCATTTTGGTTGTTGGAAGCCAGCGGATTTTTTGCTCGACCATCAGTTCAGGCGGGAAACGGCTTTGATGAAAATGAGTTGTCTGTCGCAAGCGATTTTTGTAGATTATTTACCAAGTATTATATTTAAGGAAATTTGCAATAAGATGAGCAATGCGAGATATTTTGAAAGCAATAAATTCAACCATACAAAAAGGTCGAGAAAAGGGTAAGAACCTACTCGCTACTCGAACTGACTTATTTCTGAGAGACGGAAACTCAACTTGGACAGGCACCTTATTATTATTATTTTCAGCCCTGAGCTGGTTCGTCTCTTTAGCAGAGGATGGGCTCCTGAGGGGAACCCAAAGAAGGAGGTTACAGTTTTTTTTTCAGATTTTCAGAGATTTAAGTCTTGGGGTTCTTGTTCTCGTTCGTCCTTTCTCAGGTCCATTTGGGGCTGACGTTTGTCGGGTTCCATACATCATCCGTTGTTATGTCTGGGCTCGTTACGTAAATCTAAGTATATTGGAAGTAGCCAGTGTCTTTGAGGTAGTAGAGTAATCTTTTTCCCCTTACGGAATCGTTAGATCTGAGGCTAAGACTGGTACCATAATGGTCTCATAGGTTATGAAACGCGGTTTCCGCTGATGCCACAGTGGCTGGGAACCCAGACATACGCGGTGTTATTATTCGAGGCCATTCGAATCGCTTGCACCAGAGGGTGCCGATTCTTCGGACTCTCAAGAGCCTTCAGCACACTGGATGAGTTCGTAACGATGGCCTTCCAGCTGGAGCTGGATTCCATGACGGCCGATAGAATGGCAGCTGCCTCAGTCGTGAAAATCGAAGCTTACTTATTATGGCCTCCGCTGATAGTGAAATTATATACGCTTATAGAAATATGAAACCAGCAACCTTGCCAATATGCATTCCCTGGTTGCCAGGCGCAGCAGAAAATAAACATTCGGGCAGAGACCGACATTTTCGCCTACTTGAAAAGAGAAACATCCTTTTTCACCCGCTTGGAGAAACAGATGAGAATGTGAGAAGCGGAAGACTATTATACACTCACAGCAGTTTTCGCGAGAAAAGCAACGACGATTTGGAATTTTCGGAGAGCATGTGTAGCTGATAAATCGTTTCTTTTTCAGTGAATCCTAGGTGCCGATAATTATTTTTCACTAACTTTTTGACACCTGAAAAGGCACCAGTCTTCATTCTGACATTAAAAGTCGATAAAAAGCCAATTTTTCTTCATGTTGTGATTCCTCGTTTTTTGCTCCTCGGTTTTTGCTCCTCGTATACGATCTAGGTAGCATGTTTTCAGTGAAAAATGTGACATGAGAAAATATTTTCGTTGAATTTTGGAGAGAGATATTTTCGCATATGCAAGAAAGAGGGTAATGAATTCTCGGCGAAAAAGGGGAGATGAAAATGTGAACGGTTCGCTACTCATCGACAACCTGCTTGAGAGAGAGAGAGCATGATTTTCACCCAGCTGAGCAGGGATGCCATTATGCCAGATTTATCTGGCACTGCCAGACTTTTCATCGACAAAAAGACAAAAAAAAACTCTGCAAAATGCCAGATTTTTTGATATTAGAACAGATTAAAAAAAAGCGTCGTTCAATCCAACTCCACTAAAGCATTAAGAGATTTGCGTTACTGCTTATTTTATATCCACGCTATTCATGTGCTCATATTATTTTCAGTGGTGAAAATAACAAATTGATGAACAGGTATTACTGTGAAAAATCCTTATGCCTTGTTCAGACTACGGAGTTGTAACATAATACAAGGGTGTTACAAAAATTATCAACACGATCCGTTTGCGCACTCATGTCACTTTGTCATTTTGAAGCTGGATTCCGCAAAATAACAAGTGCAACTATGTCGTGTGTAGTTCTCGTTCAATGAAAACGACTTGTCGCTATTTTTGCGAATAGGTAGTTCGACAAATATTTGGTCAAATAATGATCAAATATTTGGCATTGGTCAAAAAGTGTAATTCCACGCTTGTCTGTTACTGAAGTTTGCGAGTATACGAGTCAAAAAATGACTTATTTTTGGAAACCATTTGTACAGGGCCTATCAACATCTGTAAAAGCTCTTGGATCCTTTTCAATTGATAATACAGATTTTTACATTTCCGTGTATTGCCAGATTTTTTATATGTGACATATTTTTCAAAAACTAATGGCAGCTCCTGCAGCTGAGTGAGAATTTCGATCTCTGCATTCGAGCTGTCAACACATCGGCACCTTCGGCACATTACGGGAACTCCCAGAACATTGCAACGCTTGTTGACACACTCAAAAAAAAAAAATAGCACAGGAGAAAATTGTGCTGAGCGATCCACCTCTTGGGTTATCCTCACCCGCAAAATTAATATGTACTTAATAATAATTTTAGTAGATCTTGTTGCGTTACCATTTAAAAGTAAGAAGATTAAATGTTGTGGTAGAGTGTCCGTTGTTTTTTGCTAAGAAGTGTGATTGATTGTGCCATTCGCTGGAAGAAGGCCCCATCCAGCCTTCAATTATCCCCGAACTATTGGCCGCTGCGAGGAACCAGAGAACGGTCCAGTTATCCAACATATTCGTCTTCTTACAATAAAAACAATGAAACGATGTCAAACAAGCTACCTACTCACCACAATCCGGCCCATATTCTCTTTCAAATACTACGGCCTTTGTTGCCTCAAATTAGAGATGCTTACGACGCTACCTTCACATTCAAGCCAGTGCTGCCAGAAAAAATTCAACACCAAGGTGCAAGGTGCAACTATATAAAACTTGTACTTGTTCTTCTATAAAACTCTGAAGGATTTCAAATTTTAACGAAGTAAATTTTCACCCATATAAGAGTTGAAAACACCCACCTCTGGACCTCTGAGCTGTTTCAAGGTGGGTACTTTTAACTCACATTGTATTTTTTGAAATCACCCATCTTTTTGACAGCTGCATATAGCTGCCGAAGGTGAGTGATTTTTATACATAAAATGTGTAATCTCAAATCTCCGTGTAGTATACTTCAAAATGACAGCAAAGCCAGAGCCTACTTTGGGCTCCGCAATATCCGCAAACGTACGAGACTGAGATTGCCGAGGGAAGAAAAATTCCTCTAGGAATCCTCATTCAGCTAGAAGTTTACTGATCTCAATCGCTTCTTTATAGTTCACATCTTTTTGGAGCAAGAATTTTCCAACACATTTTGTGAAGAAAGAACTTTTCAACACACAGAAGTGTCAGATCACCAACGTATACGTCGAAACCGACTTCACTGGTAGTTTTCGATCCGTCGGTACAGATGAGTTCGTATCTATTGAGTTTGGTCCTAATAAGTTCGTTAAAGCGTGGGACCACTGTTTAGGGGTTTAAATTATCTTTGGTTGGTTTGTCTATATAACCCTGGGTAGAGAGGAGTCCCACGCTTCGTCTCCGACCAAGTGGATCCTGTACACTGGAGGGAGAATCTGGTGGGCAAGTTCTAGGAGGAGCCTGTTTGCCTCTTTTAGAAGGAACACTCCTTCGTCGTCCTCGGTCGTCTTCTCTAGAAAACTGGCGGCTTTGCAGCATACGGCTATTATAAATTTGTCGGAAGGGAAGGATTCCGGCTTCAACGCACGCTGAAGCGGCTGGAGTGCAGGGAAGAAGGCCAGAAACACTGCGAATGCACCGGTTAAAAGTAGGCTCAAGTTTGTCCACCTTTTTGAAACTCCTACTCAGTATCTCAGCACCGTAGAGCAGTTTGCTGCAAATCAAAACCTTCATGATCCGCAGCCCTACATCGCAGTTGTTTTGTTGTGTTTGCTGGAGATGATTCATAGTAGGTTCAATCGGGTTTCGCAATGCTTCTTTATTTGATCACAGTGGCGCTGGAAACTCAGGTGGTGGTCTATATAAACTCCGAGGACTCGGATCATAGACATGAAAGGGATTTCTTCTCCATCGATCTTGGGAGGATTCCTTTTTGCTCGGTGTTTTCCTGAGCACACGTGCAAGAATTGACCCTTGGATGGTGACAGTTCGAATCCAACGGATGATGCCCACGTATGCACTGCTTCGATGGCGCTTTGGAGTTTTCTACGGATCAGGGTAGGCTTATGTCCTGCGACGACAATAACTATGTCATCCGCCAACACGAAAATGAAGACGCCTTTTGGTAAACATGCGAAGACTCCAATCATAGCGATAAGGAAAAGGGTAACCGCCAACACGGAGCCTTGGGGAACTCCGGTTTCTTCCGGGAAAGGGTTTGTCTTGGTATTTCCTATACATACCTGGAAGGTTCTGTTCGTGAGAAAGTTGCGGATAAAAGTTAAGGTGTTACCACCGATGCCCCAGCTGTCCAGCGTAGCCAATACTCCAGCAGTCCAAGTGTGGTTGTACGCCTTCAAAAGGTCCACATGGAGGCCATTATCGAGGGCGTCATCCAGAACTTGTCCGAGAGTTGCGAAGTAAGTGCTTGTGCCGCATCCTTGGCGAAAGGCATGTTGGCGGTGATCGAGGATTAATTGTCCCGGATGAGTTGAGTTAATCTTCGGTTCACCATTCTTTCCATGGCCTTGCTGCAACAACTGGTCAGGGAGATGAGGCGGTATCCGCTCGGTTCAGTCCGCACTGAGTTTTTCTTAGGGATTGGGATGACGAAACTGTGTCTCCACTGAATGGGAAAGGTTCCATCTGCCCGAATTCGGTTATAGTGTTTCAGCAAGATTCTTTTTCCGATAAGTGGAAGGTGAAGAAGGAGTGGATACCCGATATCATCGGGTTCAGCTGATTTTCCTTTTCCGTTGGCTAGTGCGAAGGACATTTCAGCAGGAGAGAAAGGTTTATTTAATGGATCACCAGCGGAGGTTGGATGGAATCGATGGTGACCGAGGAAGCATTCAGTCGAGTAAACTCGTTGTTGTAACCGTTACGAGCGCTGAGTTTAGCAAAGGAGTCACCAAGGATGTTTGCAATTTCTTTTGGGTCCCTAGTGATGCCGCATTCAGAATTGATGACCATACCGTTGGTCCTGCGTTTCCCTTGCGAAGCATTCACACTTTTCCACTTTGTTGTACTGTTGCTGCTTATTGCGTTCAGAAAGTCGTCCCATGTTTTACGCTTTGCGGAACGGATTGTTTCCCGGCAGGCATTATGTTTTAACCGATATTCAACAGCTACGGCCTCGACTTCACATTGGTCTTTCGGAATTCGTTTCAACTTCCTGAGGGCTTTTCTTCTTGACTTGAAAGCGTCCTTTGTTTCTGGAGTCCACAACCTTAGTGCTTGTCGTCCAGCGTTTGGACTTGTTCTGGGAATAGCTTCTGAGGCTGCAGCAAGGATGGTGTTCGAGCACGAACTTTGCCGGTCACCGAAGGGCTTTCTTTGCTGCTGTTAGGCAGCCACCAAAAAGTGCACTCGGAACGATGCAGTGAAATGGCCGATGCACTGGAACACCTTTCGTCCTACTCTTCAATGCTCCACCGCTGGCAAACACTAAGTCCCTTCGTAAAAGGGCACTTTGTCTAATAAAACGCTCTGGCGAAAACTAGCGTAAACTGACGTGAACTTGTGATATTTTCACCGAAAATATCTCACAACGGAAACTAAACTGGACCACAAGACCGTGATAAATCGACCGAAAGAAAATTGCGCGCACGTCCGTTTTGTTTGATTGGCTATTTTGAACTGGTTTGTTGTTGTATGATGTACATGGGGATAGTTTGGGGTACGAGAACGATCGGAGATGTCGATCGCTGTTCATTCGGTGATGCTGGAATAGGGTGTTGTGTGGCGGCTACGGTTGTTGTTCACGTTGTATCTCCAACAGATGGTTCTGATGAAATCTTTGAATTTCGTATTGTCTTCCACTGGGCTGATTTCGATTATGTTTTCAAAAAGTTTCTTAATCAATTATTTTCCATCCGCCTAGTTACGGTAAAATTACAATTAATTCGCGAATTGTAACAAAGCCTAAGGCCGATCCCAACGCTTAGTTTCATGTTTTATGCAAACTGCTTGCCAAGTTCAAATTTGGAACTGTTGAAAATAAAATTTTAACAAGTTAATCGCAATGCGATGTTTCCAAAATATTGGTCGCTCATAATTTCGCTTTAAGAAAATCACTTACAAAACACACCAAAAAACGCTTATTTGACAGTCATCAGCTATAACAGCTGGCATAACTACAAAGAAAACCAATTTAAAACAATGTTGCATCCGTGCTTCAAATCACGGTGAAAATTAAACTGAGACGAGCAACGAGCAGTTGTAAATCCGTTGCAAAAATTTGTTCGAAAACTAGAACTGCAACACCGCATTCAAAAATGACTTGTTTCAGTTCTAGTTGTAAACCAAAACATCCCGTACAAAGTAGAACAGCGTGGGGCTCGGCCTAAAGGGTCCTTAAAAGACTACAAATCAAAGTAGCCCCTGCCATCGCTCGATGTACCAAATTCGTCTTGTCATCGGTGGAAAATTACAACAACACAAAACAAAATAATAAGCTTCATAAAAGGTGATCAACATTCCTCGGGGTGATTTTATTGTTCATCGCAACTCTTGTCAAGCCATTAAAACTCATAATGTACACATATTTACATCGTAAATGACGCTGCCAATACAACCTCGGTGCCTATCACACAATGGCATCATCTTTGACGCCAGCATCAAACTTGACGAACTGCCTCTCGTTCTTGGGTGGGTCGATTTTCATCCCGAACAGCACGAACAGTCCGAGCAGCGCGACGAAGATGTAGATGAAAAATGCTGCCGAAAAGAAGAAAAAGAACCAAGTTTTAAAACGATTACGACTTTCAGTGTGATTAATGCGAATAAGAACAGAGTAATTTTTTTTTTGTGATAAGAATTATTGGTTTCGTTACCTGATGTCAGAAGCCACACGTGACCGGGCAGGGATCGCTCAAGGCTGTGTATGAAGTACGTTATCCAATCGAAGGTGATGACGATAATGAATGGGATGAGGCAGTAGCGATTTTCCTAGAAATAAATTGAAAACAATCAATATTTTATTACTTCTTCCGGGGCGAGCTTCGTTCGCGTAAACTTCGTAATGAATTAAGGACATACGGGTCATAAGTCCCTATCACTTCGAAGTTTTCTGAGCACAAAACCTCAAATACTATGAGGACTTCAGGCGTGAAGTTTTCAAGAATTGTTAACTTACATTGGTTAGAAATTTGAGCGATGTTTGTTTTGTTTTGTTTGTGATTTTTAGTCTAAAAAACCGTGAAGTCATAATTAACTACCATAAATGGAAAAACGACTCCCTCCTGTTTCAGGCCAAAATGCATGCGCTTTTTTTTTGTTATTCAATCTGGAAAGGTGTGCATTTTTTTTCCGTCGGCCTATTTCCTCACATGGTGACAATCACCGACGCCAGGGAGACGACTCCACCACCTTGACCCTAACTAACGACTCATGGCTATGAACCAGGACCAACGGCTTTACTTCCCTTGAGAAGAAAGACGTGACCAGACTTTTTCGCCTCAGAAAAACCACCGACGCTGACTGGGATTGAACCCAGACCCACTGTGGTGCAAAGTGGCAGTCACGCTTACCAATACACAACCGGCGCCGGCTAGTAAGGTGTGGAGATTTTTCGTTTTGCCACTATTGTTTAAAATCAAATTATTTTAGGAATACACTCTGCGAAAAATACCTACCTTCGAAATTCATAAGACGGCATTATGTTTTTTTGCCATAAGAAAACAGTATTAATTTCATCAACTTGCCTTATCAAAAAGGATTTCTGTCTATCTGAACCTTATAGACTCGGAGACTATAAGGCGTGAAAATTTGTATGCAGAGGTTTTTGGAGTCAGGGAAGATTCTTATGATAGTAAGAGACCCCTCCCATCTCTGTAAAGGGGGGGGCTTCCAAACAAATGAAACAAACATTTCTACATAACTCGAGAACCAATCAAGCAAGTAGAACTAAATTTGGCATGTGGAAGTTTTTGAAAGCAATAAATATTTCTATGGTAGTTTGAGACCTCACGTCTCTCCGTTAGGCAGGGAGGGGGGGGGGCGTTCAAATGAAACACAAATTTCTGCATAACTCGAGAACTAATTAATTAAATGGAACCACATTTGGTGGAAGTTTTTAAAGGCGAGAAATGTTTCTAAGGCGAATCGTGACCCCTCTCTTTTCTGGAAGGAGGGATCATATCCAAGTGAAACACAAACTTTCTGAATACCTCGAGAACTTATCAAGTTACTTAAACCATATTTGGCATGTGGATGTTTTTGAACGTAAGAAATGTTTCTATGGTGATTTGAGACCCCTCCGCTCCCATGTTTCATTTGTATGGGGTCTCCCATACAAATGAAACATGAATTTCTGCATAACTCGAGAACAAATATTGCAAATGGAACCGAATTTGACATGTGGAGGTTTTTGAAGGCAATAAATGTTTCTTAGGTGACTTGAATCCCCTGCTTTTTTTTAAAAGAGGGCTCACATACAAATGGAACACAAAATTCTGCATAACTCGAGAACTAATCAAGCATATGAAACCACGTTTGTCAGGTGGAGATTTTTGAAGGTGAAGATTTTTGAAAAATATTTCTACGGTACTTTGAGCTCCCTCCACTTTCTGGAAGGGAAAACTCCCATACAAATGAAAAACAATTTTTAGCATAGCTTGAGAGCCAATGAAACAAATGAAACCAAATTTTGTCTGTTGAAGTTTTCGGAGACAAGAAATGTTTCTATGGCAGTTCAAGACCCCACCCCCTTTTGAAGGGAGGGGAGGGGCTTGCATACAAATTAAATCTAAATTTCTGCAAAACTCAAGAACTAATAAAGCAAATGAAACCACATTTGGCATATGGGGGTCCCTATTACTTCGAAGTTTTCTGAGCACAGACCTCAAATTCTATTAAGACTTTAGGCGTGAAATTTCCAAGAATTGTTTGCTCCACTGGAGCATCAATTGGTGAGCAATTTGAGCGTTGTTTGTTTTGTTTTGTTGGTGATTTTTAGTGTGCGTGATAATTAACCAAACCTAAAAATCATATGGAAAAAGGACTCCCTCCAGTTTCACCTTAACTGATGGGAGTCGGTTCGGTCAGATGTCAAAATCAAACCATTCCTACACTCAGCTAAATATACTTTCGATATTCATAAGATGGCATTGTGTTTTGTTGCCATAAGAAAACAGTATGTATTTCATTTATTTGCCTTATGAAATATAATTTTGTTTAAAAAATAAAAACTTGGAGCATTGAACGTTGAGGATGCGGATCCAGTGGCTCCACCAGTAGTCTACACACTTAGAAAATTTTACAGTATTCGGTAATTTTTTACCGAACTTTCAACAGCTGAACGGTCGGTAATCCGATTTACCGGATTTTGGTGAACTTTTACAGTATTCTGGTAAAACAATTACCGGAACCTGTCAAATTTTACCGAAATCCGTTAAATCGGATTACCGAACGTTCAGCTGTTGAAAGTTCGGTAAAAAACTACCGAATACTATAAAATTTTCTAAGTGTGTATATCAACGCTTGTAAGCAGGAAAGGCTAAAGGCGTACTTTTAGGTGTTCCGTCGTTCAAAACAAAATTTAATCATGAGTTACACTGAAGAACTTCAAAAGCATCGTTTATAAAGTGTACCTTATGAAGTTCTTAGGTTCATATGCCTGAGTGTAATATTTAAACTGTCAAAACCGGGTAATTTTTGTGGGCGGCTCAATAAAGCGTCTGTTCTATATGTTAGGGGCGGCTGATCATCTTCATCGTTCCAGCGTGAGACTCTAAACAATGCTGTGTGCGATGGTCCGCCGGTGAGACAGGAGAGGGGGTGGGGGAGACTCAGCAAGCCACTCTTAAAAACACAAGGTGCAAATAATACAGAAGTAAATATGGTAACATATTTACAGTAACAGTTACATAGCATTGCGTAGCATTTTCCGACCATACACTGTCCTAGATTTGTTATTGTAGAGACGATGGAAGCGTCAGACGAACGGCCTTGGATGTGACAGGCTCTTCATCCATCGTTCTCTTTGCTCAACAGCTGGCCAGATCCTTATTATAAGCTGAGATGGGAGGGAAGTGTTGATTAGGTTACGCTACAAAAGAAGGTGCCGAGAACTCTTGCTAGCTTCATAGACATCTGGAGTTGGAAATTGGATGGAATTGTGCGGGAGGCTTTCCTTGACGAGAAAGCATGTATGAAGAACCTGGATGAGATCATCGGAGTGGACAGGACCAGCACTGCACTAAAGGAACAGTGCAAGGTCGAGGTATTCATACGGCTGCGGAAGGATCCACTCAAGGCGCAGGTGGCTACAATGCGGATGGTAGCAGCCGATTCGGAAACGGCTCCAAAAGCGACAAAGGTGAAGGTGAGATGGTCCATATGCCCACTTAGCCTGCACCAGCCGGCGAAGGCATGATTCAGATGTCTGGAGAGCAGGCACATGTCCTGGAACTGTTAAGGCCCAAACTGCAGTAACATGTGCAGAAGGTTTAACAGCACAAGCCACAAGGCGCGGGACTGTAGAGGACCCCCCAAATGCTTAACGTGCGCCGGGTATCCACATGCAGAAGCACGTCATGGGGAGCCTAAGTGCCCGGCCTCTATGAGTATACCAAAAAATCAAGCGTAGTACAGGTAATCCAACTTAATCTGAACCATGGCGAGGCCACCCAGCACCTGCTGTGTCAGACAGTTCGCAAGTTGGCATCGGATATCACCATAATATTCGACCCACACCGCATCCCTGCCCGGAAAGGCTTGCCCACTATAGATACGTTTGCTTTCCGTTGACATAAATTTGACAAGCTCACGCAAACGCGCCGTTGCGGTGATTGGGTTGCGGATAGAGTCAATATGAAGGCATTATAGATGACGGATTAGTTCCCGGTTCAGGAGATTGTGTCTACCTAAAATGTTGACTTCGCTGATAGCTAAATCGGATGGAGTGTTGTTCGCGCTGCCAAGATGGTTGATGGAACAGTTTTTCAACATGGTTGATCGTATGACAACTGAGCTAACCTGCCATTGGTATTAGCGGGGGACTTCAACGCTTGTACGCACGAGTGGGGAAGCCGCCATTCTAACCCCAGGGGCCAGGTTCTTTTGGAGGGCTTGGCTAGTCTCAATGTTGACCTAGCTAAACATAAAATTGGAGCGGAATCGATAATCGTAATAACTTTCAAAGGTCCTGGGCTGTTAAATAACTGGATAAGACAGCATAGTGAAGGAATTGTATCCACTCCATTCTTCCGATGATGTTACCGGAAACCCAAGAACCTCTCGGGGAACAACTCGTTAAATCACGTACACGAGCGTGCGACGCAACCATGCATAACCTTCTTATGGTTCTTCGGGGGTCGGTGATCGACTCCGTCCAACAATACCTCGGTGACCTCAGGTTTGACCTTCTCAAACCTGAGGTCCCGAAGTATCGATGGACGAGTCGATCACACTGAACCTGCCTCTGGCCAGTTAGACGAACGATGCAAAGGTCAGATACTGAAAGAATGGAGCGTAGAGAGGTGCTGGTCCGCCACAAAGTCGCGCTAAAAAGGGAGATAGAGCCAACAAGCAAGCCTGCTTTGAGAGCCTGTGTATGAAGGCCAATACGAACCCATGGGGTGGCAAAAATCAGGGGAACATCGGCTCCTACCGAGCAATCACAAGAGCTGCTGCCGTTGATCGTTGGGGAACTCTTTCCGAGCTACGACTCGAGTTCCTGTCACCGGTTCACCGGTTTATTGGTAGAAAGAGACGATCGCCAACCTCCGGAGAATCTGCCACCGAGTTATAGAAGAAGGATGCAAAGAGCGCGGTCGAACTTTGAAAGAACTATAACTGCAGAATTGTCCCGCGAATGAAGGGGATGTGGCGACCGTTACAAACGAGAAAATCATTGCAATAGGCAAATCGCTGAAGGTAAACAAAGTGCCAGGACCTGACGGTATACCGAACCTGGCAATCAAGGCGGTTATCTCAGGGTTCAGGGCGTTGATGCCAAGATGTTTGGACGAGGGCGTCTCTCCGGACGCTTGGAAAATTCAGACCCTAGTGTTACTACCAAAGACAGGGAAGCCATGAGGGGATCTATTGGCATATAGACCTATATGTCTGTTGGATACAGCGAGAAGGGTGCTCAAGAGGGTGGTCCTCAACAGACTGACAAAATACACGGAGGGTATAGGTGGACTGTCTAACATCCAGTTTGTCTTCCGTAAAGGAGAGTCGACAGTGGATGCTAATCTGTCCGTCATCAAGACGGCTTAAGTGACAATCCAGCGCAAGAGGTGAGAAGTCCGTTACTGTGCAGTGGTCAGTGAGAAGCATGTCCAGATCATCTCAGGCGTCCCGCATGATTCGATTCTGGGCACGTTGCTATGGAACGCGATGTTCGACGAGAAATAACGACTCATGTTCTCAAATGAGATGAAGATCGGTGGGTTCGCAGACAACATCACTCTATATATAGATGGTGAGTCCATCGAAGAGATGGAGCTAACGGCCTCGCACTCCTTTGGTATTGTAGAGAGATGAATGAGCTCCCGAGCTTACCCATCACAAGACTGAGGTAACGGTTGTTAACAACCGTAGATCGGAGCAACAGGCGACGGTTAGTGCAGGCAATTGCACAATAGAATCAAATAGGTCCCTGAGGTACTTGGGGATTATGATCGACGACAAGCTTTAGCTCGCATGATGACGAATAGCTCGGTGGTGCAAGGGAGCATGCGTAAACCAGTGTCACCCTGTCCATGCTAAGTACTGAGTAGTGAGAGCTATTCATTGGCATCGTCATAAAAGAGGACATCTTCTTTGTGATTCAAACAAAGTGGCATGAGGGGTATTCGAAAGACCACTAGAGCCGGCATCTATGGTTAAGTGGCAGCGTGAACGGAACAACTCCACTAAAGGTCGGTGGACCCACCGACTAATCCAACAACTATCTGAGTGGGCCGGTAGGTGATGTAAACTTCCACTTTAAGCTGATTCTGTTAGGCCATGGCTGCTTCACACAGTATCTGCATAAATTCGGGCATGAGCGAGAGTTGAGGAAACTACGGAACATGTGAACAACGCGAGCCAGAGATATTGGAGATAGAAGGATTCAATCTAGAGCGGTCTGATAGTGAAGTGCGTGCGAAACAGCAAAATGTGTGGAGGTTATTGCCAAAACCTTTGAGAATGTAAGGGTCGAAAAGACTTGTGGACGATCGCTACAGCTACATTCATACGAGACACAACGTGCACAAAAACATCAGGGAGATGATGGTGAAGATCCGTGAAACCGTTGGATCAGCCATTAAAGAGTTGAAGAAAGAACTTAATCAGACGAAACTGAATTGGCAGCGACTAAGATTGACTTGGCATCAGCAGCAACGCGGCAGACAAACCCAACACTGCGTCGGAAAAAAACATCACAAAAATGGTCAAGGAAATATGCCGACCTCGACACCCAAGAGGGTCAGATCTTTGAAGGAAACCGTAGGAAAATCAAAGGCATCCAAGAAATAGAGAGATACGCTGGGAAGACGCATCGACGTAGTGTTGAGAGACTAAGTGGTTGAAGGGGACACCAACAACGGTACTCTTGAAACTTCCTGGCAAGTGGTTGGGGCCCACAGGGTTAGAAGAAAGACCGGGGCAGTAATAAGAAGCCTCCTAGAGAGAAGAAGATTATGAAGAAAGAAGAAGTATCTCGAGGTAAGACTTGCTCCAGAACTAAAGGAGATTGATGCGGACGTGCATAAAATGCGCACTCGAACGAATGACACGATCTTCAAGCTGAAAAGGGACTCGAAGAACAAGAGCTAATCTTACAAAAAGATGATCCAGCAGATTGTGACAGAGGCATGTGTGATGGGTGACGTAGAAAAGATTGTTCGCCTGAGAAAAGGAATATTTGGTTGTTAGTCGACGCAGCCAGTAAGCGCTAACATAAGAGTCAGTTGACCAGTTTGCCCGCTGAGCATCTCTCAGCAACCGGAGGTGTTCTTCAAGTGCCAAGGATCGGGCCGTATGGCCAGAAACTTCAAGGGACCCGCCAGGACCAATTTTTCAGAAGGTGGGGTGAAGGGGGCTACAAGCCATCGAAATACCTGATCTGTGTCAACAAAAAAGGCAACAACCACGTGACGGGAGGCCTGAGGTGTCCGGCCTTCAAGAAAGCATCAGCAGCTAAATCACAGTGGAGGCAATGCCAATAAACCTAAACCACTGGGACACAGCACAGCAACTGCTATGGCAAGCCGTGTTGGAAAAGAAGAGCGATTTCGCTATTATCTTGGAGCCATAAAGAGTCCCACTTGGGGATGGGAACTGGAGAGCTGATAAACCCGAATCAGCGGCGATATGGACAATGGGTATTTTCAATTCTAGAAGTAATGCACTGTACGGAGAAAGGCTTTGTGATCGCCAAAATCAACGAGGTCTACATCGCAACTTCATGATGGACGGTAGAGCAGTTCAACCAAGTGCTGGACAAGCTAACGGAAGAGCTAATCGATCGAACAGTGATCGTCATCGCCGGTGACTTCAATGTGCTTGGGTGGTGGAATGAGGCAGTCGCTAAACCAACACGAGGTGATGTAGTTTATTGGAAGCTGGTCTACAAGGCTGAAGGTCCTACTAGCACATATCTTGTAGATGGCTGGGAGTCAATAGTCGATGCCGCATTCTGCAGTCCTGGACAGGCGCGAAACAGAACTGGTAATGTCTGGTAGTGTACGTGGGACTTAAGGCTGAAGCTAGTAGGATTTGGCTTGTGATCTAGAAACATTTAAGTTTCCATTTACAATATACGCATTTGGCAAGTGTCATTTTCTGCGCCTCAACTTATTTCTACGTCATGTCATGTAAGTTATCATTTCAATTTTTTGTAGTCTTGTAAACTCAAAAACAGACGCAAATGTCTATCAAACGGGCCGCTCCTTTTATGTGCATCCTAGTAGACATAAATTTACATTTGTACTTACTTTACTTTTGTAAACAAACACTTCGTTTGCTAATTTATCCGAAGTAGAATACAATTCATTCAAATTGAATATATCAGCGGATAGACGCAAATTCCATCATCGGTAGACTGAAATCGGTTGAAAAATTAAGTTTTATAGCGCATACAATCAGCAATCACGGAGCGAACGAATCAAAATAAATAGTATAACGTAGCCCTTTGCGAGCTTTTATGTAGCGTGCGCAAGAAGTGCAGTGGTATTAGTGTCATGAGCGAATTTTGCTCATTTCACTAATATTGTTGTGGCTACTGCACCAGACCTTATATAAATGTCATTGATTATTCTAGAGGTTTTTTTTTTATTACTGCGAATCTAATATTGAGAGACTCTCTTTGATTACTTTTTACGTTTTTTAATCTACTATTTGTAGTGTATGCAAGTCAGCACTGTTGTTTTTCGATCTGCACTAAAGGATCCGTCGAAAGCAATGGCGCTGTAATAAATGAAAGAGAGCGAGACCGGAGAGAATCTCCCAATATTAGGTTCGCCCTAATGAAAAAAAAACCGAGAATTCATCCGTTAAACATCCGGAACTGCTTTGTCTCCCATACCACTACCAGATGGACGGTAACGGAAGAGCAAAGCCTCGTTCGACCCGGCAGCATGAAGCTGCTTGCGAACACTGAACCAATTTTCGTTCGCCCGCGACTATATCCTAGCGTTGTAGCATAGCCAAGAAAGAAGGGAGTCACGAAAATGCAGAACGAAGCAAATTTAATAATAGGGGACGGGCCACAATTGAAAAAAAAACACCGGAAACAAAGCAAAGTTATTTTGAAGAAGAAGAAGAAGACATTTGCTATCCGTTTCCTACGACCGTGCTAGGGAAAACAAACTTTTCAACCTGTTGATATGCAAATTTGTATGGCAGCAAAAGTAGGTAATTTTAAATTGAAAAATTTAACTATTTATACTAATAGAACTTCTTTCAAATTTCAATGCAAAAAATTTGGGAGTTTTTCTGATCAAATGGCGTATAAATGAAATCATTATGTTTAGTCTAATGAGAGGTATAAGCGTTCAAAAACCTTTCACTTTTGCGTAACGCTTTAATTTTTTTAAATTTTGGAATGCCACCCGGTATAGAAAAGAGGAACGTAGTCCTACGTTAAAAACATTCACTTTTGCGTTACGTTTTTTTTTTTCAAAATTTTGAAATGACACCCGATATAGAAAAGACAACGTAGTCCTACACTCAGCCAAATAATCTTAATAATTTCATAAGGTTCAACATTGGACATTCAACATTATACATTGGAATTTCATAAGGCTGACTTATGTCTGGATTTTGTTTCACACAACGTTGTTCTTGTTCGTCTTTAAGCAATCCCGATTACAAGTGTTGATATATACTAGTGGTTAAGTCACTGGACCCACAACCTCAACGTCCTGGGCTCGAATCCAGGTTGCTCCATATTTTTATTTTTCCAACATCATTACATTTCATAAGATAAATTTATGAAATTCAAACTGATTTCTTATAGCAAATAATCATAATACAATCTTATGAATATCGAAAGTTTATTTCGCTGAGTGTACGATAAAATAATGTTTAAGGGTGTTCCTTGCCTATTTTAGTCAGTTATCACTTCCAGACGAAAAAACGCGTATCAAAACAAACTTACTCGACAGAATGTGACTGAGTCGACCAGTTTGACGAAATTTACGTTTTAAGTCATTGTTTTCAAATGTTACTTTCGACCTTTTGACTATTTTGTCTAGAATTGGCCCCAATGTGTAAATTATTTTGGTGGCCGAAACTTAACGTGGACAGGCTTTAATCGCAAGCGAAATTACTTTAAAGGAGTGCAGCCAAAGATTCTGATGTTTTATATTTAGTATTTGGCTCACTTGTCCAAGGTGCTGGCACGCAACTAATAAGTTGACGTTTTAATAACACAAAAAGTAATTAATTTACACGCATTCTGATCTGACCAAATTTCGATCGTTCATTAATATCGGCTGTTTGCACCTTAGGGAATCTTAACGATAGGTGAAACAACTGATTACCTGTTCGATGAGCAAGTTGCCCATGTGGACGGGAGGCCATGAGCAAAAATACGTTTGGGAAAGTTAGACCACTTTCTGAATTAACAGATGCGATACAGTTTCTTCGAAAAAAATTTATGTTCCAGAACGAATTTTGACGGTGCAGTGCTTAAAATAATTCTGTAATCGTAATTTGGAAACAAGCGCGCATGCAGACGCGATTCTTGTGAGTGATCGGATGTGCAGCCACAGTCTCATAGGCTATGTTAAATACAATTCCGGGCTATTCTCCGAGGCACAGATCACACGCCGTCATAATTTCAGAACTCACCTTATAAATCCCGTACATCATCAGGGCCACCGCCACCAGAATAATGCCATCGCCAATGAAATCCACGTAGGAGGTGCTGACCAAATCTCGCACTGTAATGCAGAATAGAGTCATAAAATCAACTCAACATCAATTCCTAATCGCTCCTTACCATCCATCGGAAAGCCATTTCCATCACCACCATCGCCTCCCCAGTAGAAGTACAGCGACAGACCTAGCGATGCCACTTCCAGCAGCCCGGCCAGTATCCCGATGAAATAACCGTGAAACTTGATATCCGAGAAGCAACCCATCCTCCAAAAATGGAAAATCAAAACCACCAACCAAAATGTAACCGAAAAAAAACCGAAAGGACCGAAAACTTTTCACGTTTGCACGTTTAAAGAGATTGAGCAAGACTAACGACAAAACACGGCCTGCCTCGATTATGCAGTTTTCAAATTCAGGCAAACAGGAGGCTGTTGCGAGGATCTTTCTCCCGTATTCAGCCTTTCACTGGAACATAAACATATCAATAATAATAACAACAACTCGGGCAGCATTAGAAAGTGAAATTTTCGGTAAGAACGTAGCACAGGATAACTGCAATAAACACACTCGGCAGAAGGAGAGAAACGAAGGAAGAAATAACATAAAACCAGCAGTTCAAAGGGAAAATCCTGAAATTGCAGCTGGTGTTTGTGGTGATGATGGTCCTCGAGGAAGCATAAATGGTGCACAGAAAATATGTTTTGAGACGGGAATTTGCGTGCTTTCGGTCGTTTTTTCATCGGAGAACTGCTTGACCGCCGACGAGGGTTAGAGACTGTTCCGCCTTCAATCTTTGGCTTGAATCCTTGTTGTTCGAGAGTCTAGACTTTTGGCTCGTGCATGACTGAATAACTTCGATTTTCCTCGTTTGTCGATCCATGCCATCCAAGTGCTAACACTTAAATTTCAAGAAAAACAACGGACATCCAATCGTTCGTGCCATGCAATGGCAAAGGGCTTCTTAGCATAATTTATCACTACATAAATAACGAATTTGAAACTCGATGGAGCATTTCTTTTGTCTCCTTTTCATTTCGAAAAAAAGGTCTCGTTATCATTCGCACCGCACCGCACCTTAGCCAATCCTGTACCTGTGATCATCTAAACCGTCGGGTAGTGTCTGAGTGAAATAGGACGAGGCGAGAGGGACAGATGCCAAGGACGAGCCCCCTCAGGGTCGATAAATTGCCACAATTAGACAACCTTTCGAATTGGGAATTTCGGAGCATGAAATGGGAAAGGCATCTGTAAAATTTTATGAATGAGTTCATCAGAACAAATTTCAACGCGTCGCTTTTGAAGGGATGACAGCGGCATTTTTCCGGGGGAACTAGGGCGCTTAGGCGGAAGAGCATTGGCAAAACACTCGGAACAGCTGCCTAGGTTTGTGTACATTATAGGATATAGCTCGGCTGCCGTCGTCAGTCGAGAGCATAATGGATGGGGAAGTCGAGTACTTGAAAAGTTAATGCCTTGCAAGAGATTTGTACAACGAGATTATTGTTGTAATCGGGTTCTTATTGTGTTGAGCTGGTGTGGTTCGATTAGCTCGAGACAAATGAGACGAGCGGCTGTTGAGAAGTCTGCTTTTCCGGTTTTGATGGAAGGAATTTCTTGATGTACACAGTTTGAAAGGAACATTTAATTTTCTGCATTATCTGATGCACATAAAGCGGATGCTAGGTTTAGCCAAAAAAATTAACAAGCGCGTAAAATTTTCCCTCGATTCATTCCAAGCCAAAGGAGGCATAAATAATGAAATTGTTTGCAATCTTTCATGTGCCATACAATAATGTTTGCTATCTTTCATACAACAGGTTAGATTCAGGCGTCATCTGGCTTAATTTTACATGAAATATCCCATGATGTTCTGCCCAATCTAGCATTGCCTTAAGGTGCATGAGATCACGCTCAAACTCAATGTTACTTATTTTCTGAATAGAAACTTGCATTTGTTCTAGATGTACTAGATGTATGATTGTAGCACGGAAACTAAGTCCGACAGCATTGGGCTCTCCTCGCTGTTAGACTTGATCAAGTTTTAATAACCAATGATTATTCTAATCATGCCATTGTATGAAGGGCCAAACACGGGTTGGGAGGATCGATAGGCAACATCACTTATACGTATCCACAGGGATATAAAGAATCTCCTTCCAACAACAAGATTGAACAATTGGTCAAAAGAGCAAGCCATCTAACATGAGGGTGCCCCAATGGGCGGAGAGAAGAGCCCGCCCTCTATTCACTGTTAGCAATGGGGAGTTGGCATTCCCACTGTCCCCATCCAGAGTGTTTAAATCGGGTGCCCTGACGGTCCCTCCCATTCCCATCAATGATTTTATATAATTGTTGACAGGTCAAAAAGAATCGAAGGAAAAAGAGATAGAGAAGAATTAACTGTTAGAAAGGTTAGACGCGAGATGTGAGCGGTCATCTACAGTGAGGGCTATATATATGTGTCTCTTTTACATTTAATGTCCTTTATGTTTTTGTACTAGTTATATAAGAAAACCATCTTTGTAATCTTTACTTTAAGTCTGACTCTTGCAACGAGAAGATCGGTTCAATAAACTTAGTGCAGTAGATATTTTGCTTGTGAATACAAACAAGGTGCTAGTAACTTAATAAAGTGTACTTTAGTTAAGCGGTTTTTTTGTGTGTTCATCTGGAGGACTTGCGTTGAATACCACCCTCGATTGATCTGGTTGTCGCCGTTGTTTAGTATTGCTATCGTCGTCGTTGTGCTTATTAAAAAAGGTGAAGTCGGGGCGCGACTGAACAAGAAGTCGTGAATTAACAAACGAGACGTAATCACGGTTGGAACGTCTACGGTAAGGTCACAACAATAATAGTGTATACATTTATGTAAATGAAAAATACTGCAATCATTAGTATCTACTATATATGATCTTCAATCGTTTAGAAATGTTGTTGAGTGTTAAAGTGTAGAGTTTTGTGGTTCCACGCTTTAGCACGTTTTCTTTCATTTTCAGCGATAGCAGCAATTCACCTAAATCTTGATTTGAGGTATCCTGAAATTTTTTCTTAAATCTATTGAATTCTACAAAATTTACATTTATACATTTAAATTTACTGTTGCCATGGTCACTATTTGCTGCTTCATGCTGATTTTATGACAGCAATCCGCTTTTATTTTTGCTTGGCAAATAATTATTGCTCCTGCGTTAAGAAAACAAGGAAGAATTGATTTAAAGAGATTTGAAGACAAAAGGTCACAAAAAACAATAAGTAATGTTTAAATCATCTATGAAGTAAAATTAATGAAACAATATTATATATAACGATATTGTGAGTCACGATAAAGTAACAACAAAAATTGAACAAAAATCAGACACTAGCCACATGGTCAATAGCGCTGCATGAATTAGATCAGTTCAGATTTGGTAAAATGTCCACCACAGCCTACTCCGAGCAAAGATATCTATAAATCATTCAAGAATACTAAGGGATGTGGGGTAAAACCAGCCATATATTCGTTCACAGAGCCGTGCGGTAGCTGAAACAGCTTCTATTCGATTTTCCAGGAAATTTTACATGGGACTAGCACTATTTTGTT
Source organism: Aedes japonicus (assembly GCA_034211315.2). Taxonomy (NCBI): domain Eukaryota; kingdom Metazoa; phylum Arthropoda; class Insecta; order Diptera; family Culicidae; genus Aedes; species Aedes japonicus. The sequence goes on from JASCZW010011658.1 coordinate 23,222, forward strand.
GATCTTTAGCTTCCCCGTGCAAAGATGTCTACAAATTGTTCAAGACTATAATGGGATGCGAGGTCAAAAAAGCTCTATAACTCCACAACCATGCGGTGATTGAAACCAGTTTCATTCGATTTCCCAGACAATTTCCAAGCGGAAATGGCCTTGTTTACACGCCGCGCTTAAAAACGACAAAAGTTATAGATTTTTTCCTTAGTTTTCATCAGTTCTTGCCCACTGTGCAAGTAATTCCTAGTGGCAATAATGAGGTATGTCCTTAGACTAACTCTAAGACCAGTAGGTCCCGAACAAATACGATTTTTTTCTTGGCTCAGTCAGTACTAGCACATCGGTCCCAAGCTCGGGCCCAAGCTTAATGATTTGCCCCTAATAATGAACTCACATGAACACACTTTCAAATATTCTGTGAAACAACATAGCAAATCAAAACAAAGGCGCAAATATGTATAGCAAGGTGCAGGCTTCAAGGTGTACTTCGTACCAAGGGGTTCTACAACAGTGAACCAATTTCAAATCGCTAGTTGCAGATTGATTGGCGATAATATGGCCTCATAGATATTAAATTGCGAAGTAGGTGGTTGGAAAGAAGTGCTTAAAATACGCCACCGTGATTGCTCGTGTAAACAACATTTATATCAATTATTATACACAGGTAGTATTTACGGCTTTAATCTGAGTGGTGAAAAGTCGGAAACTATCTGCACTCAAGCGACAATTTTAAGCGCTTGACGGCTTTTTCTTGCATACGAGACCGTTACTAAGAACTGCTGAAACTACCAATTCAAAACAACGTAAGTGTGAGGGAGAGAGAGATAGCCTTCTCGCACTAAAAAAACTCACTACATTTTGACAGTTGCATTCCGCTACACTCTAACATTCTCGTGATTAGAAGGTTTAACCACCCACGTTTTAGAGCGTTGATTGGGAACGAGATGGATTTCGTTCCAAATGATAATCACCTACATTTCTTTTGTGATAATTGCAATAATACTTATTTGAATGAAATACTAACAAACATTAGAAAAGCGCACATTAACATATACAGACCACTCAGTCTAAAATAAATCATAATATGTTAATCCGAGTCTTTCTACCATTTTCAGGTTATTTTAAGTAAAATACTAAATTTTCACCTACGATGAAAACGTACGCGAATATAGCATGTAGCGGGACCGGACGCAAAAAGAAGTAATCCAAAATAAAATAGTTTGTTTCAAACTAAGCTTTTAGTTATTTTTTCTCCAAATAATATTTCAGTTTCAGTTGAATCAATCTAAAATATTAATTCGTTTCTCTGAGTCAACGCAACCTGTGCTATGGTAATAACATAGACTAACCATAGACTAACTCTAAGACCAGTAGGTCCCATACAAAAACGATTTTTTTCTTGGCTCAGTCAGTACTAGAACATCGTCCCAAGCTCGGTCCCAAGCTCAATAATGCACCCCTTATAATGAACTCACATGAACACACTCTCAAATACTCTGTCAAAATAACACAGCAAATCAAAACAAAGGCGCAAATATGTATAACAAGGTGCTGGCTTCAAGGTGTAATTCGGACCAAGGGTTCTACAACAGTGAACCAATTTCAAATCGCTAGTTACATATTGATTGTTGGTAATAATGAACACCCTTCAAGGTGGAAACTACAAAAATATTGGTTTAGAACAACTATAATTGGTGTTGTTTTGTGGTAACATATTAAGGTAGAAACAACTAATCTGCCTGTTTGTTTTCAGAACAAAATCTTTGGTTTTAAACAACAAAACCGGGTTTTGAAACAAGTAAATCTTTAGTTTGGAAGTCAACTAACAAGTTTGTTGTTTCAAACGGGACTGTTTTTCTCCGTGATGACATCAATTTCTTCACATCAACAAGTACTCCAACGTCAACTTTACTATTATGTCACTCACCCGTTCGTTTTTATTTTGCACCGCTGTTTTTCATCTAAGTTTATCGAAAAAGATTTTTCATTAGAGCCTAACTGACAAACGTTAACAATAGCGGCTTCTTCCGCAAATTTCTCGTAATTGCAAACTCGCTTCCAATCCATTGAGGAGGAAGTGTGCTCATCCGTGGAAGGACGGTTAAAAGCACCGAGCGGTTTCTGCAGGTAGGAAGATCGAACTTTCAATGCTTATTCAGCAATAAAAGGTGTCGTATGATGCGGCTCCATCTACCAAAGACATTTTTCAGAATTATTAGAACACTAGCGCTTGTCCTGTGCTTTAACGTAGAAGCATTCTCGTTGTCCTTGTTTCAGGGATTCTTCTGTAAATTAGCTTACAAGGTAGCCTTGTGCCACGAGAAATTTCGGAAGAATTCATTGTTTACGTTGTCAGTTAGGCCCCTCGCAACGGACTGAGATCGCAGCAAGCTCTGACCACAAATGGTTGGGCTTTGGTGAGTTGTCACGTTTTTCCGTATTTTTTTGTGCTGTAATGAACTTTGTCAACATATTGCTGATTGCAGTTAAAAATGGACTCACGACAAAAACAGAAAAAGTGTGATAAAGTGCACGTTTGCGTCAAATCAGTTTCCTGCCCTGCAGTGAACTTATACCTTTCAGCATAAAGCGATATGCGCCGAAGACAACAAAGCTGATTTGACGCAAACGTGCACTTCTATCACGCTTCAAAAATGCGCAAAAAGCACTTCTAGAGTCCAATCACAACTGCAACCACAGCAACAAGAATCTCAATAATAACCGTCGCGTGTGTGATAGTGGATGTTGGGTTTATGACCACAGAGTCATACCTAAACATCATTTGTGTGTTCAATAGAACTAAAATCCGGTGTAAATGGATTCGAAATCGAACGAATCGATTAGAACACGTTTGCTGATTGTTGCTGATTATTTACTGATTTATTGTTGCATTGTACTGATTTATTTTCCGCTTTTCCTAAGAGAAACGAAGTCAAAGACGAACAATTTGATGGATGGAAAGACGAAGGCTGTTTTTTTCAGTCACAAATTACCATATAAGGTTAAGGTAGCAAGTTTGACGTGCATTATTTTCCGCTGTATTTTTCGATATTACAAAACAATGATTATCGGAGTAATTCATGTTTGACCCTTAACTGGAACTGCATCTACAGCAATTCTATTTCGGTTATTGGAACTGCAGGAACTTGCAGGTTTACCACGAGAATTTTGCCGAGCGTCGGTGTTTGTAGGATATTGGGTATCCAAGAGTGTCAGAGAAATTTTCCGAGTCCTGGAGTGATACCGAAAGTGGAGTGTCGTAGCAGGGGATGCCAGATGTTTTTTCAAATGTCTGTGATAAAAATTTGAAATGTCTGGGAATGTCTATAAAAGTCTGTAATTTTTTTTAAAGAAAATTAGACTTCTATAAACGAAAAGACGTAATAAGAGAGCGGGTTATGTCATTATCGCTAGTTGTGTGATTATGTAAACATATCTGCATCTATTTCTTGGATTGTATGCAACCTTACGAATGCTTCAATCGCATAGATGACACAATTTTTTATAGTTTTGCTCCCCAAAATGCTCTTTCCAGTTTTGTATTTTGAAATCAAAATTTAGTTTTTATTTGATAAACTCAACAGACTTTTTTTATTCAACTATAACCATTGATGGTGTGTACCATATTTTTAATATGGGGTCATCATCACTCATGATCATCAATATCATTATGGACATATGAATGATTTTTGTATAGACTGCTTCCTCGGTTAGTCAGTGATTATATCTTAAATTTCAGAGAAACTCTCTCTGATCTTCTGCATGGCTCTTTGCTTTATTCTGGGAGTTTCTTTCTGATCTTCAGGCAAAATTCAGCATGAACTTCTTGGCAGTCACTTCTTATTTTCTTCGAAATTGCATTTAAGAAACCCACCTTACCTCCCAGAAACATTTGGCAATTTTTTTCCTGAACATAGTTACTTTCTAAACTTCTGATAAATCAATCCTGAACTACGAGGAAAGTTTCTGCAAACGAGACAGTTTCTGCAAGTACTCTCCAGAATTTCTTGGAAAATCGTCTTAAGTTGTTAAAAGTTTCTTCCTGAACTTCTGAGAAGTTTCTTTTCTGAACTGCAAAAATAATCTCTTCTGAACTTCAGAGGTATTCTCCTGAACTTCAGGAGTTTATTCCTGAATTTCTGAGAAATTCCTGCTTGAACTACTAGAACGATCCCCTATACTTCCTGGTTTTATTAAAATAATCTACCACATACTTCTGGGATTTCGTGAACTTCGAGAAGTTCTCATTCTAGAAATACTGGAATGTTTGATTCGGAACTTTAGGAAGCTCTCTAGCACTTCTGGGTAGTTCCAACTAAACTTTTGGTCTCTTCGCAACTTCTGAGGAGTTATTTACGGATTTTTGAAAAATTCCTTCTTGACCCTACACGTAGTGCCCCTTTTTAGTAAGTTTCTTGCTGAAATTCGAAGAAGTTTTTTTCCTGAGCTTATTCTTTCCAAACTTCTGATTGGTCCCATCCGGAATTGCGAGGAAAATTTTATTCCAAATTTTATTCCAAATTCCCTGAACTTTTGGGAAATTTTCTCCAGAACTTTGGGGAAGTTTGTTCCGGAACTATTTGGAAAATTTGTGCTCAAATTAGAAAGAAGTACCCCCAATGCTCCTGGAAAGTTTCATTCTTTTCTCTCTAAAGAATTTTGAGAAATCCTTATTCTGGAATGCAGAATGTTCTCCTCTGAGCTTTGGAAAAGCATCCAAGCACTTCTAGGAAGTTCCAACTAACCTTTCGAGAAGTTTCTTCCGGAACTTCTGGGAAGTTATTTCCTGAACTTGAGAGAGTTCTTTCCTCAACTTCTATGACGCACCGTCCTGAGGATTTTTTTCCTGATTTTTGAGAAATTATAGGTAGTGCCCTTCCTGGTTAGCTCTAAAATTTGGGGAAGTTCAATCTTGAATTTCTGGGAAAACTCCAAAACCTCTGAAAATTCCAAACTTCAGAGAAGTCCTTCCCCGTACACTTCTTCCTGAAGCTCTGATAAGTCCTCTTATGATTCTTGGGGAAGTTCTGTCTTGAAATTATGGTAAGTATGATCTTGAACTTCGGTTATGAATTTTCGAAGGTTCTTCTTGCATGAACTGCTTGCTTCTAATACTTTTTGAAAATTTTCTACCTGACCATAGGAGATTTTTTTGTCGAGGAAGTCTCTAAGTTTTTCAAATATGATTTGTTTTGTTCTGAACCTTGATTTTCGTTGTAATTTAATAGCAAAGGACCAATGTTACCAACGCTTTGACGGTAATTTTTCGCATGGCTTTCAACACGCGTGGGATTGACACTACCATACGTAGGGACTCCATGCTACTTTCGGAAGGGCCTATACGATACTTAACTCCGGGCCCACAGTGTCTTCAAGTGACCCACCGCTTTCGTTTCTTCAAGGATTTCTACTTTATAATGATACCTACGATATTTTAAAATATTTCAACAAAGCTTCCTACCGTATCTACTATACTGTTCAGATCCTCGTACGTTTTAAATCCGAACTTCAGAGAATACCTTTATTTGAAATTTAAAAAATATTTTAAATGTCTGTAAAAGTCTGCAACATAAATAAAATGTCTGCTAAATGTCTGCATCGTTAAAAAAAACTGCAATAAAAATTAAAAGTCTGCAAATTTACAGACATGTCTGTGAATATGGCATCCTGTGTCGTAGACAGGGTGCAAGTCGGTTGAGCCAAGTATGGCTACGATTTGATCAAACATTCGCCAGAGCAGATGGATATTCTGAAGAAAACGAAGATGTTGATGTGTTGGAGGAGTTAAGTTCGAGGCTACGATAATATTTTCCGGTCACCTGCAATGCCATATGGGGCAAGCAAGGTGGGTTTGAATAAGTATCATTTAGAGTGGTGCAAGAGTGGTAAACAGGTTACAATGCTCGCATAAAACGCGGAGCAAAACAGGTATTTCTTATCCTTTTTGTCCCCTGACTGGACACTGGACACGTGGTCATGCTCCTACGGACTTCGAATTTACTGTTGGCTCGTTGTCGCCGTTGTGGTGGTTCTCAACGACGCCTCACGTTGATTGTGCGACTGGCCCGACGGGGGTACAGCCGTCTGATCGTTGGTCGTCACCAACGATGGTACAGTGATAACATGCGCGCCTCGCACGCGGGTGTCACCGGTTCGAATCCGGTCGGAAGATGTTCGATTATTTTTCGGATTATTTTTCAGCATCGGTATGCTGCTGGGCTGCCATGCTGGTACGAGAAATCGGTCTCGTTAGTTGCCGCCCTGCCAAGGGCGCGGAGATTGATGTAGCTGACCTCTTCGGCCCACGTGTACCGCCGGGACAAACTTCGCAGCTGGAGAGTGGGGTCGAATACGGTCGCTGACTCAGGGTGTGGTGTGACGGGCCTCTGCAACTTGCCAAGATCTGTCAGGAGAATATCGCGTCGCACTACAGTTACTAAAACTACCTGCGGTAGAATCCATTAAGCACACCATTTACCTGTCGCATCCAAAAACCGAAGTTTACACCATAAACCGCCAACTAATGTACACTGTGTGTAGCACACTTAAGTTATTTGTCTACTTAACTGCCTCGCTTAACTATGAGGGGAAAATGGGGAAAAATCTTAATCAGTAAACTGAAGATTCTTCACGTTTTCCTATTGAAGTTCACCTGAACTTTCACACCACAGCGCGATAACTTTACTGGACCGATCTCGCCTCTTCCACAAACCAGAACGAAGTGATCGAGTCGAAGTGGAATTTCGAGAAGGTCGCTAATCGCTGTTACGCACACCACTTCCCTATTTGTTAGGAGAAAGCATTCCATTTCCTTTTTGGAAACGGTCTATAAACCTGATTCCACCCGAGATTTACAAAAGCAAGGGGTCAACGATACTTGAGCCTAGGTCGCTTGCCGAGGCTCGCACATGGTTAAGTCCGTTTGGCTGACGATTTACACTCGGCGCCAGAATTCAACAAGGAACTCATTTTCTTGTTGCATGCGAGGTGGAGCAAATGAATAAATGAACTCTAGAACTAATGGTACTCAAGATAAATGAACTATTTACAAGGGGTAATTCAATAGGTATTTCAATATCTCTTTAATATGTACAATTTTATTAAATTTACTAAAATCCAAATTCAAATTCGTAGTACCGCCACATCATTCCTCACTAAATTTTCGAAAATTTGATTGGTCATTGAGTTTTACAATTCTAAACCAATCAAATTTTCGAAAGATATCTGATTTTATTTCGACTGATAATCTTGATTTTCTGGGGTCATATGTGGTCATCGTCAATGTATTGACTCTTCCTCAATTACAAGCTATGATCAATCAATCACGCTAGCTACTGACCATCAGCGTTTTTCAACTCCGGTCTCCAACGTGAAGAAGAGTATCGTCAAAGCAAAACAAAATCTAAATAAAAAGTACAAAGAGAAAAAACTAAACTACTAATGATATATTGTTAAATTTCTACAAATTTGTTGTCTCTCGAATGCTGATCTTGATTAAACCACTAAACATGCCATAATTCAGACTGTTGGCAACACTGACACTCTTAAAATCTTTAAATTATACATATACGTATCAATCAAACTTTGAAAAAAAACACCTACACAAATACTAAAAGGAATTCAACACCAACCTCAGTGTAACAACTAAGTAACAGGTGTGATTTCTCCGAAACTATCACCGTAGTGAAAAATAACCGATGGTGCTCTTCGGCATCCAACCTCAGGCCAACTCCTGACTACGACGGATTCAGTATAATTCACCATAAATGGGGACTCTGTTTCACCTCCTGACTTCATCAGAACTCTCCTTCAAACCGTTCTCCATAAGCCATGAAACTCTAAAACATTAAACTAGAAAATTTTCATACCGTCGGGGAAAATACCAACTACGAAAACTTTCAAAATTACCTGATACACAATTTTTCAGTTCGCTCACCTCTCACGCCTCGAATACATTCACCCTCACATTAATTCATCTACTCATTGTTGCAACGTCATGAACCTATGCTAGTGAACAAAAACAAAGTTTGAC